>CAJQZM010024924.1:0-22626 GCA_907164665.1 Colias nastes
CCTATTTATGAGTGCTAATATCGATAAAACTTTTTATCGATATCGATTAAATTTTCGATGCTCGGTACAACCCTACTAATTCTCATCCCTTATTCAAATTTAGAGGAAATTAAAAATAAAACATCAACAATGTAGATCAATAAGTTTATTATAATATAATATTAATTATATAATATTTTTATATAATACCTATTAAAACACTATTATCAGCAAAAATGGATAATTCCATTTGAATTTTACTGAATATCTTTATTTAGGCATTTAGTACTTAATTCGACTTGATTAGTATGTGAATACAACTAGATTCACATTTTATACTTTTCCTTGAAATATTTTGCGGGATTTCTGTTTTAAAATCTCGTTATAAATTTCGATACCAATATTGAAGCCGTTGTTTTCTTTGTTATAACAATATCTCCTCTCCAATTGATTCTACAGCTAGAACATGTGTTAGAGAATACATTGTTATGTAATTATTATGTTTTATCTTCCATATAGAACAGTCATTGGGTACAAATTGCAAATATTTAGTCACAAATTACAATTATTATTTACACACAAGATTACATTGTTTACACATAACACTTTCTTCTTTTTTCACTTTTGGCATAAATATTACAAATTTGAAGAGCAGGCTTAGTTCAATGTATTTGGGATAATTCAATGTACTGTACATTAAGTATTAACTGAGTAAATAACATAATCTACGATGAAGAACAAATTTTAACTCTATCCACCAAAACAAACAATAAAATAAAACGCCATTTTGAATTCAAATCATCAAGACCGAAGACGTTGTCTATGCTTAAGTCTTAACCATTGACAAGAAATCGAAGAAAGAAAGAAATAATTTATTAATGTACTAGCTTAAAATTAAAATGTACAAAAATAAGGTTTAAAAAAAAAGAAGAAATAATAATAAATAACTAAAACTAAAATATTAAATCTAATATTATACGATTACATCGGAGAGGCCAACATTAGAAATATTTTTATTTTTTCTAAATGTTGGCAAGCTAAACTTAACATATGCTCTTGAAAAAGTACAAATTAATTTAAACTCTATGTCAATGGAATGAAGTTTAAAATTGCTTGCAAATGTAAGCCTAACCAAAACGATGTTCTAAGTGTCGACCCACTGCGCATTACCTATAACCTAAACATAATGCGGGTAGTTTAAATTAATTTGTCATTCGTGACGTTCAAACAATTTACGTTTAATTTAGAAGTGATTGTTTATATTTTGTATTCATTTCAGTTTGTGTGTTGTGACTGTTGCTGACTATGAAGCCGTTGGACGTTTAGGACAATACGATCAAGGCATTAATCTACTTACATTACTGAAACTGCACCGAATATTGTGAAATTATCGTAAGTATATGCTTCACTAATTAGTTTTGTTTTAAATGAATTCATTAGCCCGAGTTTTCTGTCAAATACTCTTTAGTTACAACGAGGTCGTTGAAAATTCCCAATAACGAATTATTATTTCTAATTTTTTATTTTCATCACAACCACAACGAAAGAATGCCTTACAGCCTCAGCTTTATTTCTATTGTAATTTAACAAAAAAGGTTATAAGTACCAATATTCCAAACATCCAAATAATAACAAAGATCGTATTAAATCCATTCACGCAACGAAAATTCGAACTAAAGCAATTTGTGACCGCACGGATCATTATACGCACGACCTCATTAAAATTGTGTCCCGCGGTTGTCATCGCAACCCAGCTTATCAGCCTAATTACGGATAATCGTGTAAAATTAAATTTAAATACTTCTTTGAAATGTTTCGTCATTTTTGTAGGTAAGTGTGTGTCGCGTGTGTTTGTAATGCGTAAGAAGGGCTTTGGTGGATTGTTTCTTTATTTGGTTGATGCCGCTATTTCAAATGAAGTTTAGATTTTTAAGAAAATGACACTCATTATTTTGAAGATTACGTATACATAATGGTTGAATTGAATTTTTAAACCTTCATTACCTATTACCAATTTCAAGGCAGAAACAGTATTTAGCATATTTAGTATATAACGTAATAGCATAGGTAGGTACTATGGTAATAGCTTGCTGTTTGGTATTTTATATCTTTGTCTGTGCAACTTTAATACAATTATGTTCATGTAATCAATGGCCATTGGATATAAAAGTTCACAGAATACCCGACATTCCTTCTTGGTGTCATATTTACTTCATATATCTACTTAGCTAATAGCAAACATTTTTTTTTGATAAGTATACCATTTATGATTTATAAATAAAATAAGACGAGAACTTATCAAATTCACCGTTTCATAGCATAAAATGAGTATAAATGTCCCCTCGCTAAATTGTATTTCTCTGTAGGAATATGTAATCTTTCTAAAGCGTAGCGGTATAATATTTTACGCGCTATACCCGCGGCCTTTCATATATTTTCACGTTTGAAGTATGGTTTCCTTTATAACCTAGCACGTTATGGATTGCTGATAAAATATATCAGCATTGGGCTTAGTTTATGGCTCATAATATTTTAAAATATTGAGTGCGTTTCTATTGGAATTTTATCGTGAAGGACTGTTAACACGATGATGTTATGGTTTTTTAGCAGATGATAAAGACAATGACAATTTTACGTTATTAAGAACACAATCAAATAACATTTTAAGAGGTAATGCGAAAGTATGTATATTTTACATTAGATTAGAATTAAATAAAAACATTGGAAATTAATAAATAATAACACATCATGTAGGTAGTGGTTAAAACAAGCCGTCAAACATACAAACCGAACAAAAAATATTGGTGCTTATATAAAGACTAGCTTTCCGCCCGCGGCTTCGCCCGCGTTTTCAAAGAAAAACCCGCAATGTTCCCGTTTCCGTGGGATTTCCTGGATAAAACCTTTCCTATGTGTTAATCCAAGTTACCCTATATATGTGTGCTTAATTTCATTGTAATTGGTTCAGTAGTATACGCGTGAAAGAGTAACAAACACACACGTACACATCCTCACAAACTTTCGCATTTATAATATTAGTAGTAGGATTGAATAAAATGTATATTAACTCATTATTAACACCTTAACTCCTGAACAACTTGTAACCGACAAAGGACCACCCTTAACAAAAGCAAAAACACAATCGAACATTCCAGATTACCATACATTTTCATACGCTATAAAAATAAGGTGTTAAGACAATATCATCCACGTATCATCGGGCTCACATGATCTCAATATTCATACCATCCCGAGGGAAATGAGAGAGAGGTTGGGAAAAATGATATAGATTGCTATGGATTGGGATATTGTGGCCATTGCATGTTCGTTTTATGTGTATTGGTTAACGTTTTATATATTATGAATGTGGAAGAATATGAATATGAACAGCAGTACGCTGTATGTACTGCTTTTACCTATCTAATATATCTGATATGACTGCACTTGATTTCTAATGAGTATAAAAATACTGTAGAAAGTAATAGTGTAATTATTTCACTGGTAATATCATTTTAGGGATAGGTATAAAGGCATAGATATCTTACATTATTAAACGGTAATTTTGTCTTTTAATATGATGTCGCTCTTAACTACGGACCTTATTTCAATATTATTAAAAACTAATCGATCTAATAAATTGAATGGTTCTACTTACGAACGCTTGTATTTTGATAATATCAGGCTTCATAAAGATTCTTCAAAATTCATATTTCATGTATGTTCAATACAAGTACTAAGTAGAAACCAAAATATATTTATTGGAAGTTACATACGATACAAATTCGGAGTAATCGAGTGTTTAAACGAATTGCTCATTAAAAACCATAAGCGAATGAAGTATTTATATCAATTATCATCTCATTACTGTTTGATCATGTTCCAACATCATCACTTTGTTTTATTGACACAAATGACGCGCTATAAATAAATAAACATTTGTAAAACAGCAATTATGTACAAATGGCTATTAATTATGTTATTAGCTCCGTCGGCGGACTTCAAACGGATTGAGTTGTACAAACTACGAATATATTGGTATTTGGTTGAATTAATATGAGAAATTTTATGTTGAATTTCTAATTAATAACATAGAGACCTATAACTACTTATAATTTGTGTTTTTCAAAATACATATAATATTAATAGAAGAGTTAGTATTTAGGTAAGCAATGATTTTAATGAAACTAAATTCTAGTAGGTACCTATGAAAGCTTTAAATTGAAAACTTAGCTATCTAAAAGTAACAACTAGTAAATCGTTATAGCTTATACCTATTTTATTGTTTTGGAAAAAGCTCAAATGTTGCCCATGCTGAAGAAAATTTTGCTTAGTTTTTGAATTAGAATTAGAATGAAAACATATTTTGTCAACTGGTATCCTTAAATATGCCTTCGAGGCTTTGTATGAAATATGAATGCGTTAATTATTGTAGCCTGAAATCGTTCAACTGTGCGATTTGATGCTTTTTATTATACCTAGGTAGGATATTTCAAAGATAAAAGATAATATATGAATTGTTTCATAACTATTCGTACATCAGCCTCAGGCTGTCTAACATTTCTGATTCCTAAATTTTGACTCATAATGTCCACCTATAAGATGGCTTTCCAAGATTTAAACCAGTTTGCGTTAGATTTATTACTTGCTATTTCTCGCACCATAAATTATACCTAATAAGTACTTGAATAAATATACCATTAAGATTTATTTAGTTATATTCCTAGTTATTATGGTTTTTGATGACGGCAACTTAAATTTACTGAACTATTAACTAAAGACAATTAACAAAATACAATTATCTACAGGTTGCCCAGTAACCTAGCTAGGGAAACATTGGCTTGTATAAACTGTTTTAGTAGCATTTTGATATTTTTATACCTACTTTTAAGTGAATGTAAATTGTAATTTGTAATAAATTGTAATAATTTATGTAATGTACAATTGATAGCTACTATTAATAACGACAATAAGAAAGCAAAGAAGATTCTAGAAATTTAGAATAGAAAGGGGATTCAATACTTGCAAATCTTGGATGGATAAAAACACGGTAGGTATAATGGTTACCTTAACCTATAACCTATTTACTTTAAAGTTTAAATGAAGCTTTAAAATAATACAAAATCATTTATTATCAACCGAGTTAATACATTATTATTTAAAGCGTATAAATGTATATTGTTTGTAAAGCAATCAAGCAAACAGCTTTATTCTGAATGCACAATTTGCAAATGTCTTGATAAACGTCTTGCCCTGAATTCTTATGGTTATTCGCTTGAAAATAATTGTGAGGTAAATGAAGGTAAAATAAGGTAAATCGTGGAATTGAAGACAATTTTATTATTACGGAATAATTATGTAATTACAAGCGGTTGAACAAAGCGTTTATGTAATTGGGGGAGTCTACCGTAATCTTTGATGTTTTTTTATTTTGTTTGCTTTGGATTTGCAGTACCTAGGTAATGAACGTTCTTTTGTGGTTTAACAGTTTCTGGTATTGCAGCAAAACTAGATACATACTATAATATTTAGCAATGACCGCGGATTAGCTTACTAGTTCTAACTAACATCTTTCTTCAAATATATTTGTCTTATTTTTCTTTGCCCATACCTAGGTTAATAATTAAACCTGTATCTAGGTTGTTATGCTACGGTATATAACACTGTTCTAATTATATCCATATAATATGTACCGACTATACTTATATTATGTAGGTATTCCGTAAATAAATGAACAAAAATTAACTACTTCCATAGCAATTAGCAGTCCTAACTGCACCTATGCTTATAGTTGTAGGTACATTATAGGTAATATTTTCGTGTGATCACTAAGTTTCAAATGAAATAAATAAAAATAATAGTATAACGTTACACTGTAGGTAAGCTGTAAAGTAGGTACCCATTAGGCAAATCTGCGGTCTTCCAATAACCGGAAACGGTATTACAAGATCTAACCGATTACGACGGCTATTGATTTCAAAACGTTTATATGGATACAAATTTATGTTTTTTATTCATTAACGTTTAGATTATTTTGTTATGAATAATTTTGATTGCAAAATAAGTTTTGAGATGAGACTTCCTAAATTATGTAGGAACGTAACTTCAATGAGGCAATCTGTAACATTATAACGCGGAAAAGAAATTCACTAGGTATCTCTTTAATAAAACAATTGCATATTTATTTAAAAGAAGAAACAAGTCTATGTAATACTAGATGTGCTCCGCGCCTTAGCCTCGCATTGGCCTATAGCCTTCCTCGATGAATGGGCTATCTAACACCGATTGAATTTTTTTTCAAATCTGACCAAAGCCTGTAGTGGGTACCCCATAGGTAGATATTAGCGTGTTCAAACAAACATACTTCTTCAGCTTCATAATATTAATATAAGAATTAGATTAGTATAGATTCAATATCTCGGAGAGATTATACAAATACTCATTAAGTACCTACCTACCTATTAAACGTGTTCAATTTGCATGCCATCAAGGTTTTTTAAATTTTATCAGCATAGATTTTCGTCAAAATTCTCAGTTAACTTCTAGTAATCGGATATCCGTTTCTAATAATGGAATTTGCCATCAATACATTATTATCAATTTCCTTTTTGAATGAACAATGTTGGACATAAAACTATTCCTGCGTAACTCTAAAGACCACACTTAACACTTTCGACCAGTCTAGTCATCTAACCGCAAACGGTACCTAACCAGCCAGTCAGATACGCTCCAGATAATATTACCATTTTCCCGATATTTCCACAGATTATTAAAACTTTATTTCTACAGATCATTAAATGACCACTTAAAGGTTATTAACCGGAGAGATTTCATTTAAAAAAAGTAATTTAAAAAAATAGAACCGAATTCATTTATAAATCATTGCCGATTTTTATCTGGTATGTTTTAAAATGTTTGGGTTATTTATGTAGTAAATATTTCTTCAGATTTATAGTGTAGTAAGTATTATATTACCAAGAACATTTCCAGTTCGTTTCATTTTTACATAATTTATTAATTTTTTCCGTGTTCTTAATTAAATAGGCTGTGTTGAATCGAAAATTTACACGCAGTTTGTATATGAAATATGCATGTATTATATGTAAAAACAAAATTATTCGCATGGAAACTAGCTAGTGACTCGTGATGACGAAAGATCAGCATCAACATATTTTATGATGCATTAGCTTTCCGCCCGTAGCTAATTGCCCGCTTTATCTAAAACCTTCCTCATGAATCACTCTATCTATTAAAAAAACGCATCAAAATAGGTTGCGTAGTTTTAAATATTTAAGCATACAAAGGGACAGCGAAAGCGCCTTGTTTTTATACTATGTTATAGTGATATAATTTTTAACTCTTCATTCATTTCAATCTTAACTTTGATCATACATCCTTTTATTTTATGAGTCATTTATTTCAATGCGTCAATTGTTTTATCCTTTGTAATAACCCCAATATTCCATTTTGTCGCACCAACTGACGACGGACGGACCACAGACGAACAAAATTATCGAACCGGACTTCCTATTTCAAATAACTGTCAAATTATTGGCGCTAAAATGACAAAGGAGTTGGGTTGCCAATTCACGGCTGTCTCAATTATAGGCGGCGACACTTCCTCTATTTGTGGTAAAAAAATCACATCGGGAGGTCCAACACGCGCCGGGATGGGCAAAAAAGAACTAAATTGCAATGTTATAATTAAGGTAGAGAAGAATAATGGTCTGGCAAGGTTTCTTGAACACGTTCAGTACAATGAACCAAAGTCAATATTTTTAGGAGTTGAATATTTTTACGGGGTTAGTAAAAAATAAATTTTATGTGAATTGTGGAAGTTAAGGGGATGGAAAAATAAAATATTGGCAAATAGGTATGTACACAATATAGATAGATATATAGTATACTATGTTTTCAGAATATAAACGGAGGATTATTATAATAAAATTTGGAGTTTTCTAAATATCAGCTTCTCTTATTATGGAAACTAAAATGTAAAAAGTAACAAGCCTATAACATTTCTTATTACCCACCCTACTCATAATTATTTTTTTGTATCAAAAGAAATTTCGGCGGCATCTTTGCTCTAAAATGTTTACCCATCCGACATCAATCAGCTACCTATAATCTATATTTTTTAATCCTCAAAAAAGGTCCAATTTGTACTTATGCGACGCTCCGCGACAAATTATAGCCTAGGCGTCACGACAGGTAAAAAAACTTAAAAAGAAAAAACTTTTTTCTTTTTTTATTATAGTGTGACACACGCAACGGTGATCGTCCGGACGTTGCCACTTTTTTTGTGCAACTACAGATAACTTTGTTTATTTTGAATCTGTTTTTGCTAAAGATTTACATACAGGCCAAAAGTGATTTATCGTTTTGAGATTGCGATTCGAAATTTAAAAGCGTTCTGGATATTTTGCATTCCGATTTTTTGTGTTTTGGTAAGATTTCTCTTTCAAAAATGTGTTTATGCTTTTGATGAGAATAAATTTATTATAATATTAATAGAGCTTTTAAAGTTAAAAGAGCTTTCGTTATTACCTATTTTTGTGAATTTTATTTCGATAAAATTTTTAACAATCAACTTCCCATTTCACAAATAATTAATATTATATCTACATACATTGTAGGTACGTAAATTATTAAAATACGTACCATTTAATCTATCCTTCACAACTTGATGAGCAAACGCAGCTGCCGCAGCCTGTCTCATGGGGTCCAGAGCAACCCCCCAAGCGCCTAACGCCCCCAGAGCCCTATGAGCTGGTACTCTCACCACCCCAGGGTTGCCAGAAAACCCATAACCAGCGCTCAGACCCAACCCAGGCCGTAACAACAAGCCAGAGTTCGTATACAGGCCAGGATTGTGCGAAAAATTTAACGCTATGTTATTGTCCTTTCCATCGTCTTTTACACTCTCGGATTCAGTGTCCTGGTCACTCCTATCGTCACTCTCACCGGAATTCCGACGCTTTTCTATCTCCTCGAACTGTTTACCTAATAATCTAGATATGCTAAACGGTAGATTGACTCGCGGCTGCGTTTCTGTCATATGCTCGTTTGGAGAATCCCGGTATCTGTCGTGGTAACTGTGCTCCGAGTCATGGTCCTCAGAACCTATACTCCTATCGCACTGACCAGACAACCTACTGTCAGAATCTACGTTAATCTCCTCCTGGTCATCATCAGAATGTATAGACGACATCTTCGTCGAGTTCAAAACACTGGCACAAATTGTTACTTCACAAAAAATTAAACATATTCGAATTTCGAACACTCGATTATCTGTGCAAAAACGCGGCTTCGATGAATTCGCGCGTAAACTAACCACCGCCCGCGATCGTTTCAAAACACAATGTCAGAAAGAATGAGCCAATCAGCTGCCCCACCTCTTCAAACGATAGTTTGTCCGCAACTCAACTATGCTCGTTCAGTGGAACAGTTTCCGACAAAAGCTTAATACGATTTCCAAACATAAAAACTCGTTTGGACTCAGTAACTTTAGCAGAATGGCTTGTGCTGTCTCTTTCGAATTGTCCCTTTTCTACTTCACCCCTTATTTGAAGTCAAGTGAAATTGAACTGTATTTTTTAAGTAATAAGTACGATTTCAAATAACAGTGACCAGCAAATAAGTTATTTCGGCATACACACATCTAACGTAAACACATTGTCGATTATTTGGTAGAGCGGGATCTCTACATTATACCGAATACCAAAAATTGGCGTGCCAGAGCGAGATGAAAATATTTCTCAGTGGGCGTGTCCTGTAAAGCGCAGTTTAAATCCAGTTATGGACTTATGGTCTGACAAATGGTGTACATATTAGGGGGGGCAATGTAAGGAACTATTTTTGAATCTTTTAAGACAGTTAAATTATTTACGTTCGGCGGTCGAGTGGGTTATAGACAATGCACTTTATAATAAAATAGGGCCCAGGTTTCATGTTATTGAGATAAGTAATAATGTATTGTGGAAGATAACTGTTTTATTGTATTGGTTTTGACAGTCGGAGTGGTAAAGGGCGTTAGATTATGGTTACCGTGATAAACTATGAATAGTCATTGCTTTTACATTAATGCTTAGTGTTTGAAATGAAATGCCATGTTTCATTTTATTGATGATTCATTCGCTAGTCTATTTTGGGACCGTTATAGTATTGGTAGTACAATAAGTAAATATTAATGTTAATGCAGTTTTAATGATACTAGAACCATGCTTGTTTTAGGTATTTGTTGTGTACTGAGGGTACTAACAAATAATAGTTATTAGTTTAGTTTTTACATATTTTGTATATTTATTTTCACTTAAAAATTGGATTAAGTACCTACTTATATATTTTATGGTCAACGTTCAGACAGTACGTAGATACGATGACTTTGTCTAGGTATAAAATATGAAATCCATTACTATTCAAATCCAATCCTACTTTTAAAACAATACGGTCTACTTATGTAGCAACATGTAACAATTTATGAAATGCTTTCATAAAGCTTTTAAAATATTTAATTAAATTTATTGAAAATTGAAATAGTAAAAGCTTCGATTGAAAAAATTCGTTATCCAACATATTTGTTAAATACATAATTGATTGTTTTTAGTCAAATAATTCTGTCTTTGATTGCTTTTTAAACAAAAGCTACTTTTTTGCTCTACGTCGCGTCGCTCACATGAAATACCTAAGCTTTCTTGTTTTATGAGCTTTTTGAAAACAAAAAAACACTCAATTTATCACGAAGCACCCAGAGTTGGGTTATATTGAGCTTTTTTGAAAGTAACATATAAAAATACCTGTAATAACTTCTAATAATTTTTTTGTTATTTTTTTAATATTTTTACTTTCACAAAAAACATTTTACATGGTAGGTAGGTACATTGTTATGAATTATAATACATTATAACTATTTCATTGATGAAATAAGTCTACAAAAAGCTCATAAATAATAAATGTATTTCATTTAGTAAGATATTTTTTGTTGACATAATTATATACTTAGAGGTAACATTGATTTGGTTATTGGTAGGTACATATGTATATACAAATAGGTACTTATAGGTATCTAGATAATTGTAGATAAAATTGTATCTACCTTTTTTTTATTTAGGTATCATTTTATTAATTTGCCTACTTTTGGTTTAGTTTACAAAAATTAGATTTTTTTTATTCTTAATTTCCGCCATTAAAATATTCAATAGGTAAATAAAAAATATTAGGAATGTTATGCGAGAAGCATTTTTTATTACAGGGTTGTTTTCATTAGGAAAAGTTAAAAATTATATTTAAGAAGATCTTATAAAAAATTCTTAATATTAGGTAGGTACAGGTAGATTATAATAATAATATGATTTCTCTAAACTAATAGGTTCCTAACTACCTATTATTAAAGGCAATATGACTTTGTATGTTAGGTAGGTACCTACCTAGTTGTTGTAAAAAAATTATCCTAGTTGAGTAAAATACTTAGATAATTATATTTTCTGGGTCATTTCATAGTTACATGTAGGTAATATTATGTAAGTATGGTAGTTTTAGTACTATAATTATAGCACAACTTCCTATACCTAGGTAGCTCGAAGCTTTTTGATAACTAGGTACCTACCTAACTAATTTTAAGATAGGCATTTTATTTAAATGTTAATTATTTTCAAAATTAAGTTAAGAGTATGTAAGAATATAAAAAAAATATTATCAAAATGTTTATTGCAAGAGAGTTCATGCCCTATAATCTGATTATGGTAATGCTGATTTCAGGAGTACGAACAAAAATACGTCATTATATTTATATGTAGGTATTATTGTTTGCCACTTCATAATTTGTTTTTCCTATAAAGGTTTTTTCACAGGCCGTTTTTGGAATTCATGGTCGAAGCTTTACGCAGAAGCCAGATATTAATAAAATTATTAGACTCCCGTCTGTTTTGACGTTATATTTCAATTAACCGATTAATTTACTAGTTCTTGGCTGGAAAAAAAATACTCCAATATATTTAATTTTCATTCAAAAACTTCACTTTTGTAGTTTTTCGAAATAGTTGGGCGTGATTTTTGTTTTAAAATGCATGGTATTTTTATTTTGTTTGTGTCTATATTAATAAGTGTATAGTATTT
This sequence comes from Colias nastes, assembly GCA_907164665.1. Classification (NCBI taxonomy): domain Eukaryota; kingdom Metazoa; phylum Arthropoda; class Insecta; order Lepidoptera; family Pieridae; genus Colias; species Colias nastes. The sequence goes on from CAJQZM010024924.1 coordinate 12,091, forward strand.
AAGAATATTATAATAAAATTTTAATAAACAAATGTGTATTTTTTTACAACTAAATGAACTCGCGCCACAGTAGTACAATATACATTATCGTAATATAGTGCTCGCGCTCAGTAACGGCCGGTACTACCTATATTTCTTGCTCTGTGGTATGTCTGTGGCCGGTACGCGTTGAGCGGGAGATTACCTCTTCCATAAAGCTATCAAGGCGAGTGAAACGAACTACAACCACGGATAATATACCTTAAAATTATATAAATCAACAGCTAGGTATTCAAAATTATAGATAATAGATTGTTGTTGTAAGTTTTATTTAGAATTTACGTGAAATAAAATTTATGAACATGATTTAAGTAACTATTTAAATTTGAATTCTTTACGTTATAAGTAAAATTCTAAGCGTCAAAAAATTGCCTCTTAAATTTTCTTTCCCACTTTTTGGTGATATTTACTCATATTTTCAAGAACATGGATAAATAAACTTTTTGAACCGCATACCATTAATGCTGTTTGACATCTATCGGTGAATAGCAATACTATAAATGTTTTGTTTAAGCGCCATCTAGAGTCGAATAGTGTAGTATAAAGTAGTGCACTGTATCAAATTCGAATTTTTACCGCAGATGTCGCATTCGTATAATATTTATATTTATCTGTGATTTATATTCATAAGTAAGTAATCTATACTAATATTATAAAGCTGAAGAGTTTGTTTGTTTGAACGCGCTAATCTCAGGAACTACCTACTGGTCCGATTTGAAAAATTATTTCGGTGTTAGATAGCCCATTTATCGAGGAAGGCCACGCGGGTGAAACCACGAAGCGCAGGCTGCAGCTAGTGGGTATAGAAATAGGTTAATAAGACTGTGTTCAATGCACGTGTACCTATAGAATATAGAAGTAGGTTGATCGCCTCCTTGGTACTACTTAACGTATCTACTTGGTTGACGCGTGTGCGTAGAACTGAGGTATCAGTATCAGTTCAATTCACGGCGTAATCTGTCTGGAAATAAGACGTCATAATAAAAAAAAAATAATAAAGTCCCCAGTACATCGATATGCAAAAAAATTCTAATTAGGTAAATAGCCTAATTACATCGATCAAAGTCCACACAGACAAAATACGCTTCGAATTAAGAACTACCCTCGTTTGCGTCAGGTAAAGACTAAAGTACCTACTTACTAAAATATTATTTGAATGTGTAACTGGCTGTTTTTGACGTGACAACGTCTTATAATTCGATAGAGCCGGCTGCACGCACGAAAAAACATGACTCATGCGGCGTTACCTCGCTCTGAGGCGTTCCATGTAAGCACAGAGTACATTATTATAACTGGGTACATGTAAGGCTTGAAGTGCAAGAGAGAGCGCGGAACGAGCGACAAAGAAGCACAATCGGACGTTGTCACGTTCAACTATCGCCAGTAAACCGACTTTACAGACAACCAATTTTTTACATAATTTAATCTTGTTAATATACCTATTATCAATAAAATGTGTATTTTTTTCCAGAAGTGTCTAAAAACCATGCCACATTTACCTATTATTATAATATTAAAACGTCCCATGTTATCGATAGATTTTAATTGCAAATCTACGGTCGAGTAACCGTGAAATGAAATGACTTTCGGCTGATTCTGAGTCTCAGTGCAATGAAATATTTCGTGACTTTATTAATTTATTTATTTCATTTTCAATACGGTAAAGTTTTCATTACTTACATAATAATTATATAAGAAGCAACAAATTAACAACAATTTACTGTGTCTCCCTCATTAAACATATTTCATCAAAATAACAAGTAAGGTAGGCATTTCTAGTTTTACACCGGCTTAAAGTAATAATGCTCGATTTATTTAGCTATTTCAGTTTATCTGAATCATACTGCGCAAAACAGCACAAATGATGTACTGTCTCTCAAAACAAGACGCATATTGAGAGGTAGTGAAGTGGGAGACACCAGACCTTATATGGTAAGATTACCTGTTTTCCCGCAGCTTCCCCACTAAACTAAACTTTCATCCCCTATTTTATAAAATAAAATGTATACAATCGTTTCTTAGCGGATGCCTACTACAGTCTACATCATAGTGGCTATTTCATATCTGCATGCCAAATTTCAGCACGATCGGTTCAGTAGTTTGGGCTGTGCGTTGATAGATAGACTACCTAGTCAGTCGATACCTTCGCGTTAATATTAACACGACAATAATGAAACGAATCTTGAAGATCAATCGCTAATCTACATTCTACATGTACTTAAGACCGTGCACGCGGTCCGTGCGCTGTTTGGCTCAAATATGTGATTTTTCAAACCAGATTGTCCATCAACCACTTATCTTACAAACCCGATTCAAATCAGTCGGCAGCGAGCCTTTCCAGAGAGAGGACATGTTGCTGGGCGCTCTCCTTGACCCCTTTGCTGTTCATAGTAAAAGGATAGCGCAAGCTACGATAGATCGCGTAGATTTTGACTTGCGTTAAATTGAATAAGCGCTCTTAAGTAAAATCTACAGCAAACAACCTAAAATAATAAAATTTTACGATTTTTTAATTTACTTTTGACTTCTGCATTTATTCCTAAAAATGTCTTTTTGCAGGTGTACTTACGTCCCGCGACTACAGAAACTAAACTAGACCCAAACTGGCTCTGTGGTGGTGTGATCATCGACGCTCAATACATTCTGACGTCAGCAGCTTGTATAGAGGATGTTAAACATTTCTATGTGGTGTCTGGTACACATAGGTATGGATATTGGATAAATTATTTTTAAACTAGCTTTTCACGCGGCTTCGTAGAAAATTTAACAAATTACTTAATTAATTAACCTACTTACTACCTTACTCTTCAATCACTTTATTTATTAAAAACCGCTTCAAAATTCATTTCGTAGTTTAAGATTTTAGCATACATACTGATTACATAGGTAGTGACGGACAGACAGCGACAGCAGTCTTGTTTTATAATATTATGTAAGGTAGTGATAATACGGAGCACAACGACTTTTTTTTTAATAACATCATGCTAATATTTTTTTAGCGTTTTATTTTGTTCAAATGAACTTTTTTTTTTAAACGGAAATTACATTATTTTAGATGGTTTCCTGTTGGATCAAATGATGAATGCATTATAAATGGTGCTAAGAAAGCGGTATGGAAATGTGTACCGCAGAGTAAGTACCTACCTATATGAAAAAAAAAATTATTAATGTTCACTAAGGTTTTATCTGAAACTTAAGTTTATTTATCCTTACTCACAATTGAATTTGTTATTTGCATAAAATTTCTCAGCAAATTGGGCCTTAAAGTATTTATCTTTATCAAAGAAATTAAAACAAGTGCAAGCGCAAACACTATTACAAAAACATAACAATTTTTTTATATGGAATAAATTAGTTCTTTTTACGGACGGCAGGGGCGCTCCGTTTATTCCCTTACAGGCAGATTAGATACAAGATACAGGGTGCTATTAATATCGATGACGATACGAATACTTTGACGATAGTTTTTTGCTCGCGCTTCAGATTACATGTTCGATGACATTACTAACTACACCATACAGATTACGTATTCGATGGAGCTGACTTCGACAACATACGTTGGATGATCAACGACATAGCGGTGGTACGAGTAGAGGATAACTTTAACTTCGAGAGACGAATTAGAGGCTGCGACTTTGTGCCAAAGAAGATAGCGTATAATAACCAAAGTGAAGAATTGGAGAAACCGGGGATAACTGCGTCTATCGCTGGCTGGGGCACTACGGATAGTTTTGGTGATGTATGTATCTAATTTTTGTTAACTTTGTATAAGATACAAGGCTGCGTTACATTGCATATAACAGGAGGAGCTGCAGAAGCTTGGAATAGTTGTATCTATCGCTATATATTAAATTTACCTAGTTAAACTTAAAACTATTTATTCAGCTACTTAAAGTTTACTATTGTCGCCCTATATTGGACGCCCGTTGCATTGCCTGTTGCGCTCTTTAACGCATCATCAAACCTTACAGCAAATAATATGTTTCTATAATGAATATTATGAAGTTATGACTTATGAATACGTTGCGATTATCGATAATCATTCGTGATACTAATGATTATCAACCAGGTATATGGCCTAACAACAGAAAATTCACCAGACCTCCTTGAAACGGAGGTAAAGCTGATATCGAAGAAAAGCTGTAAGGCTCGTTGGCCGGAGCGGTACCATCACATCATTGACGGGAACATGATGTGCGCGAAGGATGGTTCTGATGAAAACATGAATGATCTTTGTAAGGTACTTTGTGTATCGTGTTTTATATGTAAGTTAATACCTTGTGACTGATAGCTTTTTTCATTACTTTTTAAGTAAGTATATTATTAGTTTTGACTCTTTGTTGTGGTGAATTTTATGTATCTTGCATTAGCTGTCCCACCTACAAGAATCCAGTTAGTTATCTTGAGTTTACGTAACTAAATTCGCCGTTAATTTTATGAGGAGTTTAAGCTTCAAAACATTATAAACAAACGGATAGAGAAACTTTATTATTTACAACAGAGATGAATCAGCTGAATTACTTACGCACATATTTCGAAAACACCATTCATTTATGTGAGCATAGACGTTTTGAGTTTGAATTTTCCTGTACCGCACCATACATAGTTTTTACGTAACTTACACTTCCACATAATAAATTGTAGGAAAATAAGAAAATAACTCAATTCAATAAAAATATAGGAACAAGGGATAAGTTGTAAAGAGCTGGTGTTATCAGATGAGGAGGATGGGCGGAGGCACATGGTCCCACATGACACCGACATACATTCTAACAACCACGGGAATGCTACGAGACGGTCTAAAGTTGTTTCGGGAGGTTTTTGTGAGGTAAGGTATTTCATGGATGGAATTGATTTGTTAATTATTATATTAACAGGGTATATTACACTCCTCATAGTGTTTATCGTCCCTTATGTTAATCTGATGCGCTCGGGTAAATCCCAAAATCGAAGGCTACATTTATCACGTTAAACGTAACTCAAAGTCAAAAACTACCGAACCGTCAGACGGCTAACGTCACGCGACAGTGCTACGTATTGTACCGTAGCACTGTACGTATTGTATATATTGTACAGTGCTACGGGCCGTACTTGTATATACATTCGATGCATTATATCCACTAACTTGTATAGAACGACCACGGCGGGCCGCTCGTAGTGGGCTACGGCACTGGCTCCGTAGTGGTGGGCGTGATATACGCGTGTCAGACGGCTAACGTCACGCGACAGTGCTACGGGCCGTACTTGTATATACATTCGATGCATTATATCCACTAACTTGTATAGAACGACCACGGCGGGCCGCTCGTAGTGGGCTACGGCACTGGCTCCGTAGTGGTGGGCGTGATATCCGCGTGTCAGACGGCTAACGTCACGCGACAGTGCTACGGGCCGTACTTGTATACGAGTGTGTGGAAGAATCGGCATTTGATTGGATGCGCTGTTAATAAGGATATGGCGTACGTATTAGTAACTAATATTAGAAATTTAGTTTATGAATATTAGAATTAGATTTGGTAGTTGTATTGCTAGTAGGTATATTAAATATTAGATATATGAATATATGTTAGAATTAGAATGTCTCTCTCCATAATACACGGGCACTACCAGAAGGAAGATACCCGGTCCTTTGGAAGGCTTACGTGGGGACACAGGTCCAACACGCAGAGGCCCTTTAGAGAATTTAATGTGTTGTGGGACACCAATTAATTATTATTGATGTCCTATTTTTTCCAAATAAATTCAAAACTGATGACATCAATAAGCGAGTCCCACAGACAAATCAGTCTTTGTGGACGTCGCTCGGCCGAAGAAAGCGCGTATGCTGTCATTTTCTTTAGCCACATCAGCCACGTCAACACTGACCGTGTTGCTTTGCGTGGAAAATGCTTCGCCTTGATCCGAAATCCGTCCAATAACAATCTTTTTAAAAGCATTTTGTCTGATATAGCTCTAATTGTTTTTTCGTAAGCTGTTGTTGCTGCTGATGTTATATTTTTTTATTTTATATTTCAATTATGTAGGTATATTATTTTCTTTTAATTTGAATAAACAGGAGATAAAAATTATTTGAAATCTATAAAATGCTATGCTTATTATTTTTATTGTTTATCGTCTAATAAAAAAAATAAAATATCTAACTAAAATTATTCTGAAATATATTTGCAGTGCATCATGTAAAAGATTGTTGAGGACATCACAAACGCGCATGAGTGAGACAATTTTCAGCTGGGCGAGTCATCCTGAAGGGTATTTTTTTGTGTTTATTACAATTATTTAATCATAACAAGTATTATTATTTTTTAATTTTTAGCTTTTTAGCCTTTTCGTTGAAGGCCCATAGAAAATTTCTATTCTGTGTATGTGTTATAAGCAAATTTTGTAAAATGTTGTAGAATCCGCTAAAACAAACTAATTCATAAAAATTGTGTTTAGTCATCATAATGTTTATTGTTGCTTTAAGTTTAAAATTAAAATTGATAATTTTTTAATTTAATTTATCAATTTAAAACTTCCTTTCGGCTATTTTAAGATTCCGTATTGAAACCTATGCGCCTATATTTGAAATCATAATCTGTCGGTAACTTATAAATAAATAAATTAATCGTTTATAATTTTTAAACTTCAATTAATGTTCTTTCAGCGCTGCTAAGAGTGAATATAAATCAAACTCGCTTCGTATTGGAAATACAAAGAAAGCAAGACAGATCGCAAGTTCAGCTACTAAGGGGAAAATTATTTTAAAACAAAAAACACGTAAAATATAAATCAGTAAAATATCTCTGTATGTTTTTTTTATGTGAAATCAAAATAATAAATGCTCTCCCTCCTTTAACAATAATAGTTCCTATCTTTAATTTTTAGTATGTCCATGCAAATAACGAATAATAAAAAATCACATGACTTTATTGGATTTTATGATAAAGGACAACAAAAGCACTATACTTTGTGAAAACCATAGGTATTAAATGAACATGGGAATACAATGAATTGTAATTATTTTGATCTATGTGTGAAAATTATTTTAAGTAGGTATAGTTGAGGTATTGTAAAAATATTTAAAGGCACGTATAATATTTGCTAAATTTTTTAAAGAATAGAAACAAATCGATCACGAGGCGGGATTCGAACCCACGTCTTTTCGCCATACCGGGGCAACGCCTAGCCTTTCGGCCACTCTGTAATTTAATTCTGATTATTGTTAATAAGTAACAATAACAATTTCCTTTGCGGATAAAAAATGTCTTTCTCAAAATCGCATTTCAAATCCAATAAGCATATATATTATATACTCATATTATTTTTTAAGAGAAAAAAATATCTTTTGCCAGGAGGCAGGACACTCAGGTCTCGACTACTATAAAGTATAAAAATAATAATATTCATCGCGCTTCAATCAAAACTTCAATCCATCCGTGAAATTGTATTTATCAAATGTTTTGAATCAATCCCAAATTGATGACGAAATAATATGATAAATTATTGTTTCTATATTTGAATATGTTTATTTTTGTTTACCTTTTAGTTTTACAGTTTTTGAGTAAGTACTAAATAACTAATTAAAAGGTAATTAGAATTAATTAACGATACTTTGTGAATGTAATTATATTACGTTTATTTTAAGGTATAAAATCGATTGATGTTGCAACCACAATACCTAATTATGTACAAAATATTATCTCTAAAACGAATATCAGTGATATTAAAAACATTATTAACGGGAGCAGAAGAATTTTAAATGGAGACGAAGTGAGAAATAATAGACCGTATATGGTAAGATAAATACATATATTGTAGAATAGCTGTTAAAAATATGCACAGTCGCATTTTTTTTTAAATTAGAATGAAGGCTTGATTATGAAGCTGTTCTTTATTACCAGAGCCAGAAAATCTGAAATGCGTTGGCCCAGAAGTTAAGGCCTGAATCGGGTAGAATTCCCTTTTAATACCGAAAATTAACTCTAGTTATAATCGTTTTTCTTCTTAGATTCTTAATGTACATATCTAAAAAAAATGTATATTAAAGTTTCGAATATGATAAAGGGCATGGTTGTTTTAATTTGTTTATTTTACAATCAGGTTTATTGGAAAAAAATCATGAACTGAGGTCGATTTTTGGACTTTAAACCAAAACGCTAAGTCAATATAACGTCAATTATTGTAGTGTTTTTACAGTGTGTTTATGAAATTGAAACACAGGGCATGGTTGTTTTAAATTTTGATTCCATATCCAAATATCTTTTTAATAATTTTTATACGTACTTTTACTACGGTAGATTCACGCCGGTCCCCCGATCCCGCCTTGCAAATCACCTAGCAAGGTCGCTAGCCCCTATTAAGGCCTTAAGATTTCCGACTTCAACAAAAAGTGAAGGTTTCTAGATCATTTAACCGTGAATTAAATAGAGATTTAAAATATTCTCCATAATGTCCACATCACCAATTAGTGTAAACTGTAAAGCAATAAAAAAACTTCAATAATTTTAACTATTTTTGTCATTTGCCTATCCCCAGGCAATTTTTCAAACCTTTTACTTTTCTAATATATATATAAACTCTATGAAATTTAACACAATCATTATTATCTATTAATCATATCGTAAATCATGTGTTTGTCTTCATTCTTATTTAAAGGTATATTTAAAATTACCATCAAACAATCCGAGATATAACGACTTCCGTCGATGGGTCTGCGGAGGTGTCATAATACATGAGGAGTATATCCTGACGTCAGCGGCTTGTATAGAAGACGCTAAACACTTTTATGTGGTTTCAGGCACTTATAGGTATTGTATTTAATATATTTTAGACTATTTTTATGGTCTGGCTTTGCTTTGTTTCCTGGCTTTTAACTTTACATTCGTTTAATCTATCTGCATACCAATTTTAGTTAAATATGTGTTCTGGTCTTAGGTTCTGGTTTGAAAAATACATCTCAATTAATTTATAATATTACTTGCTAGTTAAAAACATATTTGAATAAACGACTTTGTGCGTCTTATAAATTATTGAATCAAAATTAAATTTTCAGATACAGTGAAGAAGATGACAGGATTAGTAATCCATGTATCAAAAACGGAGCTAAGAAAGCCGTTTGGAAGTGTGTGCCTCGAAGTAAGACATATCTAATGTATTGTATTTGATAAAAAATACAAATAAAACACAGTTATTTCTTAAAACATTAATCACACACGAATCTTTTATCAATTATTTTCTACCAAAATAGCATTTCTAATTTGTCCAACAGTTAAATTGAATTTTTCATTATTAAATGTAAAATAACACGTACAAACGGCCCAACACGACGATTACGTAGATAACGGTGAAAGACAAAAAAAAATGAAAAAGAAGAGATAACTTTTTTGTAATAGGTCTAGTAGTTTCTCAGATTAGCACGTACAAACAAACTCTTCAGCATTATATCATTTGTATAGGTTCTGAGTCTGAAATGTATTTATTCATTTAAAACTAATCCTATCCAAAGGTTGCCTAGCAGAGATCACTTGAAAGCGATAAGGCCGCCTATTTAACATGTTGTATCTTATATGTGTTTTCTCTTTTCTTCAATATGTGTGTGTTAAATAAAGAACTTTGTATTGTATTGTATTTTAGACTACGTTTTCGACGGCCACGAGAACGACAACATACGTTGGATGAACAACGACATAGCGATAGTTAAAGTAGAAGATGACTTTGATTTCAACCGCCGTGTACGAGGCTGTGACTTTATTCCCAAACCCATTTGTTATAATAACCAGAGTAGTAGGTTGGAGGATCCTGGCACTATTGCTTCTATAGCTGGATGGGGGAGCACTAAGAAGTATAATGATGTATGTACATGTAGTATTTTAAATAGAAATAGTTATTAACTTTCCTAGCATTTCTGTTTAAGCACAAAATTTGGTGTAGCATTGATCAAATGTAGAAGTTAATTTTCGTTATGAAAATATCAGTAGGTACCTAACTTATAAAATTTATCATATTTGTCACATTATAATTTATAGTGAGGCTTGGATAACATTTCTTGACATGTGATAAATTCTGCTCATCCTGGCTCAAATACAAAATTGCCTTCCGCAGAATTTTACTATCTACTTATTGAATTTTATCACAATAAGTCTACCTATGTCTGGTCACCGTCTTGTTCATGAAAGAAAATAAGGCTGATACACAATAATAAGTACCTACACATAATAAGTACCTACTGACAACTGTCTGACCTACTGATCACTGATTTGTGAAATTATGATGCAGTAGTGCTAACTAATTAAGAGTCCTTATCGATTTTAGAGTGATTTTTACTTGTTTCTGTAATTCTTTAGACGCTCGTTTAACAAAACTAAATTAGTAACAATGTGTGATGATATCTAAAATTAAAGATTCATTCAATATCTAAAATACGTTCGAGACAATTTATTGATATTCATTGTCCAGTTTGTTTAATAGCCAATAACCTAAGGCGTGTTTCAATTTTTTCCATGCGGGACGTTCGTGTCT
>CAJQZM010024928.1:0-18005 GCA_907164665.1 Colias nastes
CGGAGGCCAAGGCCCACTTCGGGGTTTCAGCGCCACAGGAGTAAGTAAGTCGATATTTCAAAAGGGCTCCGGACATCTACTTAATTGAAAAAATAAATGTTGTTGAGTTTTAATGTACTGTTATTATGTTTTATTTAACCTACTACTACCAAAAGTTTAGGCAATAATAACATACCTTTGTACAAATTATTGTGTACTGTAGGAAACCAATTGAATTATTACCCACTGCTTTGTCAGTTGTTACATGTAAAGGTCATGAATAAATGAAACAATAATAATTCAACTAAGCTTCTAGTTGTATTGTTTCGTACACAAATAAGCCTCTATTTTCATTAGAATTAGAATTAATGTGCTTCGGAAAATCGATATACGTGACATCGAAAATACGTAGCTCTAGCTTGGTATAATTTGTATACATTTTCATTGAATCCTAATGTAATGAATATAGGTAAATTATACTGTTTTAAGTCATGTTGTTCAACGATGTTTATATTCTCGAGAAAATTATTGTAGAAAATATCCTTAATCATTTACATGAGTTTTAACATAGTAAACATGAGCTGTAAAATAAATATCCATATATAAACCTTTTATCATTTTAACAATAAAGGTATATAATCTAGTTCAAATATCGTGAGAAAGTATCATGTTTCGAACATCTGCCTGCATATAGTCTGTTTGTGAATGTTATTTTTAATATCCCTCACGTTTTATCAAAAGTAAATCTATTTGAAGTAAATATTGTATTCAATTATTTAATATAAAGACGTTGAGGAAAATCTTCGTACGACAATATTTGTAATGTACCGGAAAATTTAAGAGCACCTTTGTAAACGATTTACGCGAATTATATTTGGAAAAATAATGTTATCATAGGAATATTACGGCACAAATAAGTAAAAAGGATAAAGAGACAGGGATAATACAATTTGAGAACTTTTCAAAGATAAGCAATTTTAATTTTAACTTTTAGTAATAACTCTATAGGCTCTACGTTAGGTAAGTCACTACTACTTAAAACTAAAGTTACTCTTCTACTTAGCTTATCTTCATATTTGCACCAGACGCAAGAACCTCCAATCTTTTCTATCTATAACTCGAGTAATTTAGAGTTTTAACGAATGAAAGATCTGTTTTAATCACTTTCCCATTGTGGATTAATTAAAAGCATTTCAAAAAATTAGCGCACGAGTACTTGAAAAATGGACAAAATGGTTGAATCAAGGGAGACGGTGCCAAGTTCGCGCCAGAACTTTCCGGCAACTACCTTCGTTAGGCTAAGTGATTAACTATGAATGTGACTCAAACTGTGGCCTATTTCAACACGTTTTCTTTTAGCGATTAAATTATTACGACGTGTCGGGTTTGTGTTCTTGATTGAACATACAAACAAGATGTGAATTGGAACGGAGGAGAATTAATGCTGCCATGTGTACCTCCAACTGTTTGGCAAGAATTTATTGTATTGCCCGAAAACATTTAGGTTTGTTTTCTACATATATTATGTAGATCTTTAGTTTGTATGGAGGCAATAGAGCAGACGTCGAGTTACTTGATATTGTGATCTATGTCGGCTCAATCCACTCAATACCTAGGGGTTAAGTGAGCCTTGGGAAAACTTTATACTCTTTTCGTGAAAGTGCCTTAATTGTAACTGGAAAGTTTTGTTAGTCTATAATTTATCTATTTAGTCTCACTCACTCTTCAATTGTTAGAAATAAAAATACACTTATTTCATTTAGTGCTCAATCTGGTCAATATATTGACATGCTTTGCTTATTAAGCGCATAGGTACCATTACTTTTTGTTGGTTCTTATATTGACAGACGATATTTTTCAATTAACATCTATGCACGGATTTTGAATGGTGGTTGGGAACTTTCACCTTTTACTTACTCATCTCAACTGTAAAAAGGTAAAAAACGTGAAAATTTTCAATAAAACAACCACTTTAAAATTTTCAGCGTCCTGATTTTTAATAACGGTAAAACAGTAATCTTTAAATATTTTGCTCAGAACAGCTATATTGAAGTAAAATCACTAGACTGAGATCTAGGAAGCGTTGTCTCGGCCTAGTTTGAGCCTCTTTTGTTACCTCGAGTGGCTTTTACCTGCAAAGCGTTTACTCCTTGCGAATTTTCTGAACATGGACCATGGCTATGTATCTTTGCTTCTGTGTTTTAGTCTTGAGTAGCTTGATTTTGAGAATGTTTTTGTGCCTGTTTGAATGATTACACCATTAGATAGACTTTAATGTTATGTATTAACACGGTCGTTTCCTTATACCTACATACATTATACGTGGGTACTATCACGTATCATTTACGCACATTCTAAGTATCAAAATCTTCCCTTCTCACATTTACATGAATCCTTATTTTCCATGATAAATTTGTCTTAGAGTTGAAGTATAATTTTGAAATATACCTACTACTTTACTACAAATTCCTGCTATATACAGAATATGACTAATAAATTGCCTTTTAAGCTGTTGGCAAATAAATTATCATGTAGTTTCACCGCTTGCTGATAGTGTCCCTGTCCCTGATAGCATATTTGACAAGTTTTGACGTAAATTTTCATACATTAAGGGCCGATTTTTCAATCCATGGTTAATACTTATCCGTCCAATAAAGTATTACACGATAATATTAAAATGTCACCTGTAAACTGTCAAAGACGGGCAAAGAACACATATTTGAAATGGTAGTTTAATACGTTATTCGACGAATAAGTATTAACCAAGGATTGAAAAATCAGCCCTAAATTTTCTCATTTTAACTGATAGATAAGCTAAAGGAAACACATCAAGACACTTTGAGACCACTCTTAATATTATTATAACTTTACTTTTCATTCAAAATAATGTATGAAAAGTAATTCTATACGTTTACTTTCATTAAAAAAAAATTAAAATTTTCTCGAAAAAATAATTTCTATCTATAAGACTAGTTAACTTACAGATTATACAAGTTTCAACAAAATACTATAAAGAAATCTTCGCTCCTAACACAAGGGTAACAGCATAGAATATTTATTGTAACGCGGTAACAGTTCAATTTATCAATGGAAATGTTTATTTATGTTCCTTTGTTGCAGGCAATCAAGAAATGAGACGTAAACGGCCACACTCAACGGGCGCCGCTTGGTGATCATAGCCATGTCCGTGGACGTCACGAAGATGCGTTACCTCCTATTTTGCCTCCTCTCTCTGTCACTCCACATTAACTTTGCGTTCGTTCTCGACAAACAGAATCCATACTCGCAGTTTAGGAAGTGGAACGCCGGCCTCAACGGCACATTGGAACTTGAGTTTAAAACGGACCAACCGAACGGTCTACTTTTGTACACGGACGACGGTGGCACTTATGACTTTTTCGAGTTGAAGCTAGTGAATGGTGCGTTGCGATTGAGGTACAATTTGGGCGGTGGTGCACAGATTATAACTGTTGGCAGCAATTTGAATGATGGCCACTGGCACAAAGTTCAGGTTAGTGTGTGAAAATCTAGTTAGTGAACTTTACAGTTTACTATCACTAGTTTTACCTAATTGTCTTGTAATGTAAAGTATTTGTATTGCAATGTATTTTACATACCCAACATAACATATCTAAATATCTTTTTTTAATTTTTTAATTTATATTTTAATATTATAGTTTCCTATGCCTAGTTCTAGGTACAATTTTTTTTACTTATGTGTTCATGTATTTAACTTACTAATCCATTATTTTAAACCATTTAAAAGTGAATATAAAGTAAAAACATTGATCCTGTAGCAGGCTGCAGGATTGTCCTCTTAGTTAATGGCTCCAACCAATAAAGGGGAAGGCTTTTTTGCAAAACCGCAGTGACACACAGAATAATTCGGTCACGTCACAGTTTTTCCTTTTTTTAAACGTCTCATACGGATCACATCACAGTACGGATGTTCCGCGTCATCTATCAAGTTGTCCCTACATTAGAAGCAGTAGATATGAGTTACCGTTTCAGAGTTTTTGGAAATATTGTTTCAAATACAAACCTTATTAATATAGTTTAAAAAACTATAAAAAGACGCGTAATATAATCAACTAAAAAAAAATATCGAGGAATCTGATAATAAACTATTAGTTATGAAAAAGTGAGGGGCGCTTTAAAGTAGGTACCTACCGATAAACTCATGAAATTAAATTGCAATCTTCGAAAATCGTGTAATGGAGGTTGCATACGATCATAAAAAGATTTAACAAGTGAATTACAAAAGAAAATTAATGGATTTGATGAATACTTACAATTCTATTGCTCCTTTTTACAGAATAACATGTTACATTTGAAAACTCTTAAAGTACTTACACCAAAAGTACCTTATAGTACTAAACTATGAATGTTTAATGTTTATTTTCTCATAACTTTCTTCCAAGACTTCATAACATCCTTCAACAACTTTTTCAACTTATTTGAATTTCAATATGGAATTACGAACGATTTAAAATATACTTGTTGTCTATGGTCAATGCTCTACGCGCTGGTTTTATTACATATCGTTCTGAAATATAAAGCTTGCATGGTGTGATAAATAAATTAAAATAATTTAAATACTCATAGTAATATTAATTAATCACAATAAATAAATTTATTATGTTAAGCAAAGTTCGTTTTTATAAATAAAAGTATCGCATTTTATAAGTATAAAAATTTTGATGACTGACAACCACGACGCCACGAAAAAAAAAAAAAAACATTTGACACTTAATGCAATTTGTGTTTTCGCGGTTACTTCGAGTTTTATTTTAATAAATTATTGTAAATACGAATATGAATAATTACTATCATATTAATTTTGAATTACTTTGTTAAACGATAGTTGCTAATATAAATACAGTTAATTTACGTAGTCGTTTTGTATCAATAACAATTCTTACCATTTAAAAAAGTGATTACTGACTGTTTGGTTGCTATATTTTTATATAACTAAGCAATCAAAATATGATGTAATTTACCTATTTATTTTATTTTAGTGTTCGTTTGTACAAAATCAATTCTTCATAATCATAATATAATTCACAAATTACTTAATTTCCTAATTCCTACGTGATACGTGTAATAAGTACTAATGAAGTTAACTTATGTTTTTTATTTTAGAGTTGAGTTTGAGTTTAAGTGTGAGTTTGATACAGGTGGCCCGCCGTGACGAGCACACGTCCCTCTCAGTGGACGGCGTCACGCAAAGCAAAACGTCACGCGGCAAGGAATACGCTTTTGGAAAATTTACAACCAATTCTGATGTCTTCGTGGGCGGCATACCACCATCGTAAGTACATTAAAATTACCTATATAATTTACTAGGTTTCCGCCCGCGGCTTCGCCCGCGCAGTCATAGTAAAACCCGCATAGTTCCCGTTCCCATGGGATTTCCGGGATAAAACCTATCCTATTTCCCGGGGTAAAAAGTAGCCTATGTCCTTTCTCGGGTATCAAAATATCTCCATACCAAATTTCATGAAAATTGGTTCAGTAGTTTAGGCGTGATTGAGTAACAGACAGACAGACAGAGTTACTTTCGCATTTATAATATTATTATGGATTATGGATTATGGATTAACAATTTTATTACAATTTTATTTTATTTAAATGTATGAAAAGGAACTTATTTTAAATCAATTGGGTTAAATAGGCGGGATACGTTTTTATTAAAATGTGCAGAGGCACGTAGAGGTTTAGGTAACTGTAGAGATTTTGTCCAGACATCAAACTCGTTCTAATATTCATATGGAGAGACAAATAAACCAACAAACACACATTCGAATTTATGATATTGTTAGTGCTAGTAAGGATTATAATATCATGGTTTATGTTCAACGATGTGTGACATGTAGCAGCCCGCAGCTAGCGTGGTAGAAAGATTATGGCATAAGCCTCTCACCCTTATCAGTGGGAAGGAAAATCGTGGTTTTAACAGATTTTCCCGGATCATCTCAACTTTGTTTCACGTCATTCACAAAAATGATTGTTTGAACGATATATTAAGATATCCGTTTATTTCTTTATCAGCCAAAGGGAACAAAATATTAAATTAATTCAAAATCCTAGAAAGCATCGCAACGGAAAACCACGTGTACAAAAGCTGCAAACGGATTATTTTTATTTTGTATCGCATAAATATAAAAAAAAACGTTGTGTGGTTTTATGAAACCACGGTAAAAGTGAAACTTACGATAATTATCGTATTTGTACGATAACTATCGTACGTCACGCGACATGCGCTACACAGACCAAAAAGTTTGAGACGATGTAATAAAAGTTTCACTTTAAAAAACGCACAAAAAGAACAATCGAAATATACAAACTTTCAGAGGAGTTAGAGGAATCTAAATATCAGCGTAAAACTGTAGTAAACACCGTTTCATTGCGTTATATTACAAGCAAACGATACAGATTAAAAATTTTCGACAGTTTAGGTACAATCTCGCGAGTTAAATTATAATCTAACGGTTTTTATCTCCGACAACATAAACATTAAAAAGTTACGATGTATAAAAGCCTATCTTATCTGTGTAGGACAATCAGGTACTATAAAGTTTATATATTGGCAAATATGGTACGTAAAACCTATCAAAGGTTAGGCTTTGACCTAGGGCATTAATTAGGATACTAAGATACACGAGCACTCAGCGGTAATGGAAAGGGACGAACACACAAACTTCGAGGTCGGTCATTAATTATTACAAGTGCTTTAGTATGGAATGATCGATTTTAGATGACATAAGAAAGGTATTAAGCCTGGTGACAAGGCTTCTTTATGCAAATACATGTTTTCCATAGTCGAGTTTTACGACATAGACCATTAATAGATATCCTATAGAAATACCCCAAAAAATAAAAAAAATAAATGATGACCGTTTCAAGGTTATTAAATTTGTTCTTAGCATACTTATAGTTTTTTCGTTCTACTTGTATGGGTGTGGTAATCTGAAGCTACGAAAATATCGGAATTTCAATGTCATAATATACGCCCATTTACACTGCTCTAACAAACAACAGCATAGTGTAATAGATTGTAAATTGTAATTAAACAGTAATTTGTATAGCTTCATCGACCGATCGGATTCCTCTGCGAAGACTTATAAGTAGAATAAGATACTTCTCTTCGCTAATAAAGTGTCGATACACTCTGGTCGGGCTTGCTAATTGCAGTCTAGAAACTTCGAGAAACGTCATTCTTGTTCGCTTTTCTTAATTTATGACTGCATTTTTACTGAATTCCTTAAAGGTATATCTTTAGGAAATTTTGTGTAAGATTTTAGAACAGTATGTAGAATGTAGATGAAATATTGATAAATAATAATAAGACTAAGCTGTACGACATAGAAAGTAAGTATCTAAAAATTATAATATTACTAGCGGTCCGCCCCGGCTTCGCCCGTGGTACATATTTACGTTTTATCTACATAAGAACCATCCTCGTACTTCAAGGAATATAATAAAAAAAGAATTATCGAAATCGGTTCAGCCGTTCTCGAGTTATGCGCTTACCAACACATTTTGCGATTCATTTTTATATATAAGATTATCCCGAGTAAATATAATCAAAATATGTAATGTTTAAAACTCAATTAGCTTTGGTTGGTCTGTTAGGACCTAAAAAATATATTAACCTATTTAATATAATATTTTCTATATTGCCGTAGCCCGTAACACTGGGTGTTATAACAATATGAAAATTCGTGGAAAAACACAATCTAATCAATTTGGGAGAACGAACTTGCAAGGTCATTCAGCTTGTATCTTTTTCGTGAAAGTCGAAGAAAGATGTCTAATTAAATTAACACATAGGCTCGTTGGCAATTAGGCCTTTGTTGGCTTAGTGCTAATTGGTGCCGAATAACAATAATGTAATCAGACGTCTGAATCCACGTTGCGTGATTTATGCCGGATAAGACTGGGTTTTTGTTTGTAGACATAGCGGTAATTGGAGCTTGTGGGATCAGCGATTAATAATGTTTCTACATAACTGTTTGTAGGCACAGTTAATATATAATACTGTGTTACTGTGGTGTAGGTATATGTCGTGTATAAGTGATTGGTAGCTTGAGTTAGTACTGTCAGTATTATATTATTTGTGGTAGTATACAATATTATTTAACTAACTTTCACTTTCATTAATTAATTACAAACTATATTATAGAATATAGATCATCACATAACTTACTTTCATTTACATATAAAATACGTGTTACTGGCGTATTTTTTTAACTTTCAACACTACCTATTTAAAAGACTACATTTTCATTTCACGTTATCATGCGAAATCTGTTTCCCATAAAATTAATTTCCATAAGAATCCTTCCAATTCGGTTCGTAAGTTTTCAATATGGCATGTTAGTGTATTAAAAAATTCATGAAAATAACTATTCAAAGCGATATTATCTCTATTGCACTAACAAAAAATTAACAACGAATATAAAATATAATTCCGGTGAAACTAAAGCGTATAACCCAATTTTAGTTTGTCTGCAAACTTAATGCCGACGCTTCCGCCATCACTGTGAACGCATTTCATACAACATGAAAACATGCCAAACGAAAATTGACCCTGTTTCTTTAGTTCAAGGTCCTATTTCACTTGTACCGACATCTCATTTCCATTTAGATGAAGAGATACGTAGAGGCATTTTATTTAATTGAAGTGTCGGGAAATACTAAGCTATATAGCAAAATACATATGCATTGGAAGCAAATATAATGTTCAAGTAATTAAGATTATAAACTAGATTCTATATAAAAGCATGTACTACGTAATATTAATGTTAGTACAATTTGTTATTTTTAGATCAACTAAAATTGGAATGTACGTACTCATGATTTTTTAATATTTTACTTTTGTTTTATTTCTGTTTTGTGATCTTAATATGATATGTATTAGTACAATTTTGCAGAAAATAAACTTCTTGCGTGGGACACTATATTTTCGACTACTAAGTCACAGATTAGTTACTACTAAGTAAACTAAAGTTAAATAAAGTTTTATTTGTCTGTCTTTTAAAAGTTGGTTTAGTTAAATACGATAATATTATAACAATTCTATGTATATTCCACCCACTGCCGTAAAAGTTTTCTATTACAGAATTATTATAATTTCACAAAACATCTAAAACTCATACTTGTATATATTTATTTATTTAGGTATTAAATAAAGAGTATGATAGATGAGCATTTAAAGTTGCGTATAGTGTTTTTATCCTTAATGGATTCCAGTCCCAAAGGACTTTCAAGGGCTTTTACTAACCCCGTCCAATAGTATTATATCCTTCCTTTTGGGAAGTTGTGTAATCCTCAAAAGTAAATAAACTTATGGGTAATATTAAAGCTACCTATTACAGCCAAAGTGTAGTGTCTATACAGTAACATTGTCATATATTTCGACTAACATGTCAATATTGCCATATTTCGACCAACGGGTAAGCATTGTCCGGCATTTCAGTCCACGTCTTATTTGCATACGTGTATGGATGTACAATTTCGTAGATTTCCGAGTGTAATATATATTAAGGACATTATTTGAATAATGCTTTTTGAACAAAAAATACGTTATTATTTCAAGTAAAATAGTCCTTTTTCATATTATTTGCGATATTTTAATTTTGATAGTTGTTTAATAAATAAGGTTGAGAAAAAAGCTAATCACTATTACTTTCTGCAAAACAAATGATCAAGATTGGCCAACGATAAGGAGTAATTTGAAGACATTAGGTCGGGAAGAAGATCGAAGGTGGTAATTACTCGTATTTCAGTGAGACAGAAACAGAAGGCGGAATTTAATCAGATGACTTCTTGATACAATACAATTTAAATATAAAGTGTTTTATAAGAATTTAAAATAAATGTGGGAGAAGAAATGATTTTAGACATCACATCGCACTCGTTAATTTGATTTTAGACGAATTTAGTTTACATAAATTTAATCCCACAATTATCTCTCATCTACCCTCATTTAGTTAGACATTACTTTCTCATTGTTTCATAAAATTACACTCATCCTACACAAAAGCAATGACATTAATTATATCTATGGATATCTATCAGTAGAGACTATTAGCCATTGTTATAACTAGGAGCAAAAATGAGTTATTTTTCCCAATGGGCCTGAATAATGTAAAGCCGCGTATAGATTAAGCGCGGCAAACCATCGAACATTGACGCGCGCGGCGGCCGCGCACTATGTAGACGGGATCGCCGCGCGCGGCGACGCGAACATTGCCGCGCTCGAACGTGCCGCGGGGCGATCCGCTCGCTGTCGGTTTTTGAGACCGCATCAAAGGAGCTTCAGGCGTTCGCTCGCGCGCCGTGTGGACGGTTTGTAGTTTTGGTGATTCGGCTCGCGCGGCGTATACGTAAAAATGGACAACTATATATATATACGTAAAATTTCCTCCCAATACCACAATAAATCGGTGAGGTATGATGCGTGGGTAGAAATCAGTAAAAAAATAGATATACCTATTCCTGACTTGAAAAAGAAAATGACTACACTTTTGGCGTCCTACAGAAGAGATGTTCGTGATGGATCGCCTGCCGCGCGCAGCAACTACGTTCAACTTAAAATATATCTACATATTGGCTCGCGCAGCAAATGAACGTCAACTCTGGTCGAACATTGGCTCGCGCGGCTGCCGCGCTTAATTTATACGCACCTTAAGTCGTCCCTGAGGAAGGACTACATGTATCACCTGTCAAGTTAACCGTTAGACGGACGTTTTATCACTGACCGAGAATATATTTGTTTTTGTTCGCGTGCCCTTGAGTATGGCTGGTTGTTTCTTCAGTGAAACTCAATGCGGTATTGTTTAAAAAATAGTGGAGAGTGTGACTGAAGAATTCGGAGCTAAAGGAAATAAAATTAACACGGGATTATTATTAAAATTTTTAATTTTGTCTGAGTTTCAGTTTGAAACAGAGCTATACATCAATCTTGATGATAATTTACGAGCTCTATATGCAATGTATTTTTGGTCCTTAATAATTTAAGGATTCTATACGTGGGAGGCGACATATTGCCTATCTAATATCTACGATAGGCCCTTTACTTGGATTTTAATACTAATCCTTCGCAAAATGTCACGTATCCCAAGAGATAGGTTGGGATAAACTTAGTATAACCCACATATGTCCAATTATTTTGGCACAATTCCTAACTGGTGCTTAAATTCTGTACGTGTATTGATACGAAAGATTATATCAGTAATGCCAGATATATAATATTTATTTTGCCTATATAACTATACATTGAAAATCTAGATGAATATAAAGTTGAGCTAAGATTTTAGCAACAAAATGTGCATTTTTCTGTAAAATTCCATTCATAAAACTTTATTTAAATCTGTTCTCGTGTTTAAAACGTGATGGACAGATATCTACTTAGAGATACTTTCGCATTCCTAATTTTAAGTTTTAAGCTGTTGCATAGCTTCTATCGCGGGCCTTGAGCGCGGGGACCGAATCGAGAAATTCCGTAACGAAAAAACCTCACGCTCCCCACTCCGACGGGCTCGGAGGTGTGGCTTGAAGGCATGCTATGCAATAGTTTTACCGCGGCAGTCCCCGAGTGCCACACGTCTTTTTTTAGTTAACATCTTCTGTTACTTTTAAAGCTTAGAATCACATTTAATAGCGCTACGCACTTAGTTTTGTTATGAATTTGATTATCATACTAGACTTTATAAAGAAAACTCTCCACTTTCCCAAGTTCATTGAAGATGACTTTGTATAGAAATTTAGCGAACTTCTATAAATATCTCTATGAACATGTATAAAGAAATAATTGCCTTTTAAAGCTTATGAAAAACTTGTATAAAGTGTTGTATTCAGAGCTAACGATTGCACATAATAACATTTTATTATATTATGTCGTAGTTTCGTTTCTTAATTTTTTAAACTTGTCAAATTTCATTTGCATGTTTTATATTTTTGAGCTGTGCTTAGGGTCACATTCTAACTGCAATCCTGCATATTACGATTGTTTTTGTCTAGCAAACGAATCAAACTTTCTCGACAACCTTTTTGTTTTTTCTTACAAGTAAACTCACAGCTTCATTAACCAAATCCATAATTTGTTCCTCTGTCATGTTAAATAGCTTTTTCCAATCTCGTCGATGGCCGTGCTAACGATGGCCTTGCCATTCGGATCACGTCCTGATCGGTATTCAGGGGACAGGTGTGTTGCCCTCTTTGGGACGTATTAGCCTGGAGTATTAAATTGGTATAGTAAGACGATACTTAAAGTTCTTTGCTCTATTGTTGGGTGTTTTTGATGTCGTTATTGTTATGTCGGAATGGCCTGTAACAATGTTAGTGTTGTAAGAATTTTGATCTAGAGAAAAAAAAAATAATCTAAAGTGAATAGATAAATAATGTTAATGAATTAATGTACAAATATAAATTGAGTTACGAAAATAAAAGTGAAAGATACAGTATTCAATATTTTTATTTGATTTTATATAAGATGTTATAATATTGAGGTCTCAAAATACGATGTCTAACGTCTAGCCCGTAGCGCCGTAGCACTTAACTACGCTTTGTAGACATCTACGCGAATATAGCGTGTCTTGATTATGTCTACTACAGTATTCATAATGTATTAAGTGCTAAGGGTTGTTTTAAGAATATTATCTATGTTTCTAAGGTATATATTTTTTATTTTCTTTTTTATAAGATGTAAAGTTTGTATGGAGTTTTGTCGCGTTGAGAGGGATACAAAATTTTATCATTTTGTTAACATGATAGTAAATCCGATATTATTATGGAAACGCTGAAAAAACGGATAGAAAAGTATATAGTACACAATGGGTGGGCGACATTGTTATTCACGCTTACTATTCAATGGAATAATATCTACAACGACATAGTTTTACGACGTAAAATAATAATCTATACTAAAAATTAATCGGTCAATTTTATGTACATTATCAAGTTGTAATCATTTAAATGCTATGTACTAGCTACTTTTATGGCTCAGGAAATTTTATTTTCGGAATATTACGATTCAATAAAAACTGTTATAAAGTGGATGTAACCTACATTCGCAAAGTTTCCAGAACTTCGTTAATAGTTTCAGTGTTTCTTTCGAAGACAATCACATGTATCGATCTTTGCTCTTTGGCCCACATTTTTTTGGAGTTAACCGGAACGTATAAGATTTTAGCAAAGGAATCTTTTGGGCTAGCCAATTATCTGAATAAGGGCGAATTCCATCTTTAAAAGGATAAAAAATTATGATGCGTACAAAAATTCTTGCTGGTTTATAATTTCAAAATTAAATTGTTTAAAAACATTCATGGGACGTAATGACTAATATAGTAAACAATTTATCATAACTTGATGGTTATTTGACTTTAAAATATAATTACAAATATCGCAGCAGATATACATTTCCTAAAATTAAGCTACCATCAAACTAGTCAGATGAAAATTGGATGATAGATTGAACTAATACCCTTATTCCTTTTTGTCTGTCCGACGCTCTAAGCTCTATCTTACAATAACAAAGACCAGACTTACAGCGTTCAATATAGCAGTCTAGAAACTACATTATACTTAGACCATACCGTTTTCGGATAACCTAAATACTTATTTCTAAACGCGAGCTCTATATCGAAATATAAAGCGCACCGCGCTCCTTGAGCGCGCCTTGAGCTGTTTTCCGACGTTGAATACTCGCTAATGATGCTAGACTTTACTATAAAAACTTTACAAATAATGGAGTTTAGTATCGTAGGAGTGTAAGAGGAATGTTATGTGGCTGGAATCCAATGAATGAGGTTAGATGGAATTCTAGAACGCGGTTTTGGCGCGCATTTTGAATGTTGTGTGCAAAATGGCCGATTTTACGAATGCCAGAATACGCATGTGTTTAAAGCCAGTGTTTTGTATTATTTGATATGTATAATACATTATTATTATTATTTTATAGGTACACATAATTTTTCTTTAAAAATTATTGTTCGTTTGATATAAAATTCATAAAAAACAATCCATCCATCCATCCATTCAGCCCGGATAAGTCCACTGTTGCAACAGTCCACAATACAACGTCGTAATTAATGTTTGTGTTATCTTTCCAATAACAATTGTGTCTATACAATTTCATTACAATTACTATAAAGTTATAATATTATATTCTTTTACCCGTACCTTCTATGAATAAATACATACATTAATATCACCACAAAACAAAGAGGTATAAGGTCACAAGCCGCTGACTATGGTGAACTAATAAAAACTTTATGCAGCAAACATTTCCCCGAGAGACATCTGTCTCAAACGGCTAACATAATAAAGCTTTTGTATTGTTATAATATACGATGGTAAATTCGTATACTATCATTGCGATTTTTGTTCGCGACAGTTTGTTTTTCGTGTATTGTGTTCGCGCAATGGATTGCGAGACAATGAAATGAGTCGCTCGATAGATTTTGTGGTGCACTTGATAAGCGGTGAAGTTTGAAGTATTGGCATAGATAATAGTATTGTAAAATGTTTATGTTGGTAACATAGTTTCAGATAAGATTTTAGTACATAAAGTATAGAAGTATTGCAGTATTTTAGAGGTTCGTATAATTTTTAATTATCAACACGATCGTTTGTCTTTACTTAACGCACATAATGTTTTGAGAATATTAAGTTTCCAATGTTTATGTTTGTCGATAGTCTTGATTAGTATTTGTTTTGTTTCACTGTGTGACAATTCTTGCCTTTACCACACCTTTACAGTAAGTTTTTATTTTGATTACATGAATAAAAAACATATATCTCTTTTCATCAAATAAATTCAGTGTTTATTACAGCTAGTTCAATTACACAACGCATCTTGCATTTCAAATTCAAATCAAATCAAAGCTTTGTCCAAAACTAATTTTACACTGGCTTGTCCTGTTATTGCTTTTATAATTTCATTGCATATTTTCACACAAGTTTAAAGTTTGCAGCGTAGAGTTTAATTGTAAATTCTGTACAGTATAATGTTGTGTAGTTTTGCTAACACGTTTCAGATTTAAATGAAAATGTTAGGAGGAATTCATCGTGCGAAAACTTGGGAAGTTTTTGGTTTTGTTATGGAATTTAAATTTACATTAACAAAAGAATCATTTCGATTGTTCGTTATTTTCAAAGTCTTTTACTTTCATTTAAAGTATGTTAGAAAATATAATATTGTTGATGTCTGCTGAAAGTTGGCCAAACTCGGTTCAACAATTTTGGAATCTCCAAAGAGATGGGACCATTTTAGTTTTATTAATTTTTATATGCATTTCTTCAATTCTTCTTATATATACAATCATATTATTTCAATTTCTTTGTATAAAAAAGAGACTTCAAGTTTACTTATTTAATTGAAATAAAATTAGCCAACGATAGAGCCAAGGGAAAGTTAATTGTGTTGCCCGTATTGATTTGTCTGGCTTTAGTTTCAATGTGATCGTGCTTTTGTCTTTTCTTTTGTAAAGGGTTTCATTGGGCCATTCACTTGGTACAAAGGGTTATGGTGAAACTGAAAATTGATTTATAGTGCCACGTTTTTACAGATACTAAAACAGTGTTAGACAAATTCAAAAGTCAATATCATGACGTTTATTAAAAACTATATTGTTTAATGTAGCATAACTTATTTATTTAGTTTATTTAATAATGTATTTCTAGATGAATGATACAATATGACCCATTTAAAGAGATAAGAAATAAAATTTTGTACTTCTTAAAAACCTCGTTCTCTTATTAAAATAAATTCACATATTCCAAAGTACAGCTTACGTAAAACTTAACATTGTAGGTATTTCCCGGTGTCATTACAAGCGCTTATAGCAGCTGAGTAACGGCACGCGCGTGTTGAGACAGTAAAACGACCCTCGTATGGATCGCTTTAGGTTATCTGTGGGATAACGTTACATTGACATAAGGAGTATCAATTGGTGTCGTTTAATCAATTCGCGAGGCTCAGGGACATACAGCCTTGTTTCATGTCAAATGTTTGTTGATATATTTGTTATGTAAATAGGTGTTCGTCTAATTAAGTTGTTGTAGTCATGTTTGATTAGTGATTGAAAGCAAGTGATAATTAGCATGGAAACAATAATAATCAGGTTTATATTATGTGCAATTGTTACAAATACGATAATTCGAAAATATTATCTGTCTTAGTTTCATATATAGACTATTCGCCAAAAATATATTCTGCACAAGTGCAAGCCTACATCTTTGCCAGCTTAACATGTCACATCTGTGATTGCCACGATAACTTCACAGGAAACTGTGCCGGAATGTGATATTTATATATTATATAACTTCACATCCAAAACTCTCATTCCACAATTGTAATGCTACGTGACCCTGACTTGTTTTCTCGTCTGCTTGTCATAAAAAAACGTATTCCCTCAGGATGTCTATTTGTACTAATATTTAGAAATATTTTCAATGGAATACCACCGCAATTTGCGGAGGCTCAAAGTTGATTGTTACTTGGAGTGCTTGTTATCCAATTTTAGTGTTTTCTACTTCTTGTATTTTTCTTTTTACTGTCCATAGATTCCATTATGCCCGTGGAACTTTTCACTTGGCCGAGATTGTTAGTTTGAAATGTATCTGGATTAAACTCGATAAAATGAAACGATAGTTCTATTTATATTTACTGTTTTGGAAAGAGCTTAGACTCGATCGTCTTAAGCTCTTGGATTGTCGTTCTGTGTTCGTCGTTTATGTTAAGAGTGTAGCGTGTTCTATAAACAAACAATATTAATAAGTATACATACTTTTATTTATATTGTTTCATTAGCATCGTGCTTTTACTACACATAGATGTTTTGTAGTGCGTACGATACATGCTTCAATGTGTTATCATTTGCTTTATTTCTATACTATCAACCAAAGTTTGTTTTAATATAATATGTTTTTGTTTTACTCGTCTACGTAGGATCATATTGATATTGTGGTATCATTTTCTTACAGACATTATGGGGTCCAACACAAATAGCATGTGAACAAGTAAATAAGTGTGTAAATAATAATTCTAGTAATTACAACATAGTGGTTGAGTAGGCATTCCCAAAAGACGCATTAGTCTACAAAGTTGAAACTTAAATCACTACAATTATACGTTTATTAACTTACTTTACGGGACTTTGAATTAGTTCGCTTCGAAAATAATTATATGGTTGGTTTCGACTATAGTGTCGCACAGAGAGACACTTTAGTCGAAACGAAGACTAATTTCTGAACTAAAATTATTTCACCAATTCTTCTATGATTTATATTATAGTTATATCAACAAATATTAATCACCTAATTTATACTAAACTTCCACCACTTAATTGTAGCTTCATATTTTCCTTGAAATAACAATGGAATATTTAATCTGGAACAATGTAACAGGCAGACGGACGTAAAATGTTTTATAAAAAATATTTTCCCGTAATCTCGAATACCGGACACGGTTAAGGTCCGGACGTATACGGACGTCTGAAAGGCAGCGTCCGGGCTTTGCAGAATGCGTATGTAAAAATATAATATGATGGATGACAGGGAATTTTCCTGTAGAGCATTTGCTTTGGAATAGCGGCTCCCAAACTGTATAAAATTTGAGAAATTTTACTGGTTTTAGCTGTGTGCTATAACATTTTTACCATATTCTCATATATTGCAGAAAAGGTGTTTATTATTTTAAACAAAAATATTTCTATGTTAATTTTTCCGTTTGAAACTATATTTCATTAAAAGGAACCTCACAGAAGTGACCTTCCATTACCATAGTATCCTTCGATAGCTTGCAGTTCTATCCTATCTAATATTTAAGACGAAATTTTCGGTAGCAATATTGAAATGATTTCCGCTTTATCTACCTAATAGCTCGTCTGGTGTAATTTCAAGCGCTTCACCAATTTAATTCGATTACGGCAAGGCGGACGTTACCGAATAATTACTATTCCGACGGATATACTAGGCGGCGGGCACACTGACGATTAATAATTTCGTATAAGGCTCGG
>CAJQZM010024932.1:0-19280 GCA_907164665.1 Colias nastes
ATTAAAATCGCGCCGAAATTCGTGCCGCACGTTTCTAAAGTCAACCCCAAATCTATTACAACTAGATTTCCGCCCGCGGCTTCGCCCGCGTTTTCAAAGGAAAACCCGCATAGTTCCCGTTCCCGTGAGATTTCCGGGATAAAACCTATCCCATATGTTAATCCAAGTTATCCTCAAATGTGTGCTAAATTTCATTGTAATCGGTTCAGTAGAATTTGCGTGAAAGAGTACCTAACAAACAGACATACACACATCCTCACAAACTTTTGCATTTATAATAGTAGTAGGATTAGGTATTCTAAGTTTTTACTTAGTAGGTAGGTATAAATATTTTTATGAGTAACCGAACTGCAATTTTCGCTATACTGTATAATGTTCAAAAAATAATTATTTTATTAACTAACAAACTAAGGGCAATTTTACAGGTCAAACAGCTAGAAACACAATTATAATAATAAACCCTACAAATATGTCACTCTCAAGAATTTCCAACATTCCTTTATAACTGTAATGGTTTTAGAGAAATGCGTATACACACAGACAAAACAACAGTTATAAATAAAAGTATATTATAATCGTTTGAAGAGGCTTTTCATAGTTTACGTTGGGTTATCTGAAATAGGGCTGTCACAATAATAATTACTAATATCTCAAATGTTCATTTACAATATAAATATTCGATGTAGGATATAATTACACGGAAAGTATACAAAACAAGGCTTATAAAATATTTAAATTAATGTGTGAATTTAATTATAAAAAGCGCAAAAAATTTAAAGAATTTATGGCAACTTGTAAAAACTTTAACGACGTTATTCATTTCACACCTGGAGTTCGATGTTTTTAATGCTATTAGTATAATTTTTAATATAAATTATAAATTAACTATAAACTAAATATTTGTGTGTGTAATAAACGAACCTTTCAATCAACAGCATCAAAATCCCAAAGTACGTTAAAAACACATGAGTTTTTCACAACACAAGAATACAAGTTCACTCAAAAAAACTGAAAAAACGATAATTCTTTGAAACGAACACAACTATTCCCGACCACGTCTCAAGACCGACTGGCGAACAAAAACATGCCTGATTGAATAAGAAGTGGGATGTCTCTTTCTATCGTTATCATTTACATACGCGAGAGGGAGATGGGTATAATGGCATGCATTATGGCGTTCTTTTTTCCAGTGATTTCTTTGAAAGATCGAGCGTTCGATGTGGCTATAGTATTTGGTGAGTTATGCTTCTATAGAATAGCCCATTGATAGGGTTACCCGATATTAAAATTATGAATCTATTAAATTTGAATTTAAACTAAATTGGGCATACGATATTTGTTATTTATGGTCTTTCGTATTTGTTTAAACCGTTTTGGCTGAGCAATATAGATTTTTTTTATAGCTGTGTGTGTCTGTGGTTTATAAAATGTCAAATGTATAAATAACGGTTTTTGCATATGGAATAAGTTTAAAAGATATATATTTTTATTGTCAAAACTGCAATGTAAATACATTTTTTATGTTAATGTGTAAAGAATTTATGACAGCGTGTTAGGTAACTATATAAATTAAATATTAGCTGGTTTTATTTAATATTTTGATACGAGACGCGATTTTTCCATATGAGGAATAATCAATTTCTTTTATATCAAACGAGTTTTAAATTATTTATTGAAGTCTTATCTTTAATTTTTGTTATTTATCAATTATTTTTATTATATTGGCATATTGGCCTTAAATACTTCTTAAGAACTCATACATATTTAATTTTACGTTTTCTTAAACTTTTATATACTTTTTAGAACGTAACGTGTGTCATGTTCAGTGGGTGTAACAAATATAACATGTGTATGTTTGTCAAAGCTCCTAAACGAATGAACCGTTTTGTTTTTTTTTTTCTTTTCTAAGCTTATGTTTCAAATGGTTTGATTTCATGTTTGATGACTTTGCATCAACTGGGGACGTAACGTGGACCACTTATTTCCAGACAGTTTACGCCCGTGAATTGAACTGACTGGCAAATTCATATTATGAACGCAATAACTAGCCATGGTTATGGTATTATATGGATATGCCAGTCAGTTCAATTCACGGCGTAAACTGTCTGGAAATAGGAGGTCATAATACGTCCCCTGATCTATTTATCTAACAGTAGTTCAAATAACAAAAAATGTACCTTTTTTATCTTGGCTTCGAACCCGGGACCGTCGGGGTGTCGTTAATCACGGTACCTATGCGTCACACGATAAATAAGAATGCAGGGACATTTTGAGACGGTAATGCAATAAAACAATGTTATCTTTCATAAAAGATTCTTTTACCGAAAAGATTGGTATCTTTTTGCAGGTAGGACTGTTTTCTACATATGTATTTGTAATGTTTTTAAAATAGTTTAAGTAAATATGTGGAATAGTTTGTGTAAGCTTAATTAAGGAGGTACAGAATTTTATTAATTAAAATATATAAATGGAAGAGTAATACGTGGTAACACTGATTATTTTCGTATATTTTACTTATCTTGGCTCTATGACCCGAAAGCTTTGTAGTTTTTTTCTTTATCGAATTCAACTTACAATAAAGTTATTTTTAACCGACTACAAAAAAAAGGAGGAGGTTATCAATTCGGCCGGTATATGTATATATATTTTTTTCTATTGTTTGTTTCAGTTTGGTCTTTCAAAATTATCTAAAGTTTTGACCGACCTGTATGTATAGGATATTTTTCTTCGTTTTCGTAATTTAAAAAAAGAATTGTTGGGAATAGAAAGTGAATAATTATGATGAATTTATGATAGCATACATACATACATACAACCAAAAGATCGTTCTTTGGCATAATTATTATGAAGCCTGAAAAAATTTAATGTTAAAAGTGACATGAAAATAGCAACTACTGAGTTTAGTAAACTCAAACTCAAACTCACACATTTATTTATTCAATTAGACTTCTTCTAGAAGCACTTTTGAATCGTCATTACATATTTTTAACATTTACCACTGATTCGGAAAGCTGTATCTACGGAGAAGAACCGGCAAGAAACTCCATAGTTGCTCTTTTAAATCATGTCAGTTTTACAATTTAATTTTACAAAATACATATGTAACATCATATAATATTATAATAATATGCCAAAGAAGAAAGAAGGAAAGAAAGAAGAAATTGCTTTCCTATTCGATGATGTGGTTAACTTTAGTTAACGTTAGTAACTTCTTTAACTTCAACAATCTTCCTTGTTTTTGTTAAATAAATAAATGTTTGCGTTTGATATCAAAACTATTTCGATCCCGCGTCAATTATCGGAAAGTTGTTATTTTGGAGCAAATCAAATTTTTCTGTGAATGTTTGTTAGCGACGTCGCTGTAGACTCAAGTGTTATACAATCAACGGACAGACGGGTGGAGAAGTGTCTTTCGTATTTATTATATAACTAGCGGTCCGCCCCGGCTTCACCCGTGGTACCTACATGTTTACGTTTTTTTTCATAAGAACCATCCTCGTACTTCAAGGAATAGATTCCACAGCGCACGCGATGACAGAATTTTTATTAAGGAATTTTTTACACCTTGGGTAACATTATTGCATTTTTGGTAAGGATTTCTATTTTTTTTGAAAATGCAATATAGCCTATGTTGCTCAGTGAAGATGCAGCTTTCTAATGGTGAAAGAATTTTTGAAATCGGTCCAGTAGTTTATGCGTGAAAACCATACATACATACATACATAATTACAAACCTTTCCTCTTTATAATACCTATTAAGTATAGATAAGTATAGATTTATATCTATGATGTCTAAAGCGTTGAAGATTATCTAGGAAAGATAGACGTTACAGAAAGAAAAACTGATCTAATACAAATGAATTTGTTTACAGCATAATTTGGACTAGCTGTGCCCTGTGGTTTTACCACAGAATATATAATGGTTTTACCCGCAGTGCTACGCTCCTGTTGGTCTTAACGTGAATATATAATATAGCCTTCCTCGATAAATGGGCTATCTAACACCAAATGAATTTTTCAAATCGGACTAGTATTTCCTGAGATTAGCGCGTTAGTAGTGTAGATTAGAACATGGGCAACTGTTAACCAGGTAGATATCCCTATATCCCTTTTAACATTATAGAAATGTGTTTATTTGTTTATCTCTCTTTTACAGTATAACGGAGAGATTTTGGCATATGATTTATAGGATACTAAAAATGGCATAGAGTTTTTCCCTTTTTACTGTCCAGTCGTTTCGGAGGAGCATAGTTAACATTCTAACACGATAATCCTACTAATATTATAAATGCGAAAATTTGTGAGGATGTGTGTGTGTGTTTGTTACTCTTTCACGCAAATACTACTGAACCGATTACAATGAAAAATAGCACACGAGGGTAACTTGGATTAACATATAGGATAGGTTTCATCCCGGAAATCCCACGGGAACGGGAACTATGCGGGTTTTTCTTTCAAAACGCGGGTGAAGCCGCGAGCGGAAAGCTATATATATTCAGAAGATATAGGTACCACATCACATCAATAAGCGTAAGGTTATTACCAATATGATCAAACGCGAGGGTGATCGACCGCGAGTCTACGGCCCTTTTTGGCCTTTTTCCACCAAACTTGCAATCACTTGAATGACGTGGTACCAAATTAACGTGGCCCGCATGATGGATTTTACACCTGGGTATTGTTAGGCTGCGTCCATAAGATACACAAGTGGTTAATGACCAAAAAATTATAAAAAAAATGTGTGCGTGTACTAGTGTACACACGTAAGAAGTGAAACTTTTTTATAACCTTATTTTTTCAAAAAATAATTCACTATATGCAACTTTACAGAAATACGTCGAATCACGCGTGGTAGGGATAAGAAAAAGATGGCGCGTAACGGAAAAATGTCACGCGTAACGAAAAAATGTTACACTAAATTTTTTCCAACCCCGATAAAGAAGTTTCACTTCAAAAAAAACTGTTAATAGATTGTTGGAGTTGAAATTAAGTAGTAGGTAATGTAGCTGAGACTTTTTTGACTTGCCCATATATTGCACCTTCGTATATTATGGGCAAGTCAAAAAAGTTCTTTCTTATTGATCAAAACATATTTAAGAAAAGAGAAACAATCCGGTGTATAATAATCCGGTGGAGACGAAAAAAAAATGTCTCGGTCTGGCAGGACATAGAAGGTTGATCACCTACTTGTCTCTAAAAGAAAATCGATCAGTGAAACAGATGTATAGATAATGCATCTGCCTCTTACCCCACTTGGGGACACGGGACTTCACTTACCTATTTAATGTAGTTGAAATCTAATTCGTTTACGATACAAGGAGTCAAAAATAACAATAATTTTGGAATTTGCGCACGGTATGCAATGCAATTTCGTTTTTAATTGCCACTCATGTTACTTAACAATCTGGTTATTAAAAAAAAACATGTAGTTATGTATATAGATAATTTATTCACCAATTCCTATATAAAACCCCAATCATTAATTACACATTCGTTTTACACCTGCATTCTCATAAAAATCCGATGCATTATGGACACAGGCTTACACATCAATCACTATTGCGGATTCCCGAATCAATGCTTACATAATTAGATTTTGAAAATAAATAAAAAACACCGTCGTATTGTAGGCTATTGGATTTTGGCAATATTAATGCATTTTTAAGGGGAATTTTAATGAAATCCTTGATATGCGTCACTCTGATTGCAGTATCGAGTAATGAGAGTGAATTATTGATGTTTTAATACGATTTTAATTATAATACAGTAGTTAAAACGTTCAATCAAAAGGGGGAATCGAAAGGCGAACAATATATTGTTATTTTGGACATGTATTTTAAAACTGGCAACGCAATTGAAGCGGCCTTACTTCTGGAAATACTTATTGGTTATGCCACCTTACCAGACAATCCAATAGTTCATTTATTTGCTTTAAAAATTACACAAACTTAAACTGTTACGTTCTATGCTCCTGAAAAGGTTGAGCGACTATGACAAGCTCATTAATAAGCTTTGAAAAATAATCTCTTAGTTGTTACAAGTCCACATCACCACTACTCCAATCGGTGAAGGAAATATCGCCATGTGACATCTGCCCACACTTGGCCAGCGCGGAGCGTGGTGGATTGTGGCTAACCCTCATAGGAGTGGAGTAAGTGGGAATTAATATAGGATGCTGATATATAGCTATAATCCGAGATATTAGAAGTAAAGTAGATAGGATGTTAGCGCTACATGGAATGTCAAAATGTGGCTAATTAACCTTTTTTCGCTCACGATAGTTGAATCATGCCATCTCACTGTGACGTCTAATCGTGTGTGCGTTAGTGTGCCGTGTTTGAAGATCGAATGTTGTGCTGGTAACCTATCTACACCTTTTTACTAATAATATCATTGGCTTCAACAGAGATGATATAAAACTATACTATTATAGTAAGTGATTTATCTATATAATGATATAAAACTATACTATAGTAAGTGATTTATCTATATTTAATATTATAAAGCTGAAGAGTTTGATTGTTTGAACGCGCTAATCTCGGGAGCTACTGGTCCGATTTGAAAAATTCTTTCGGTGTTAGCTCATTTATCGAGGAAGGATATAGGCTATATATCATCTCGCTAAGACCAACAGGAGCGGAGCACTGCAGGTAAAACCGCGGAGCACAGCTAGTACCGGATATAAGAGTGACATAGGATCTTGTTAAAACCTGTTTTGCGAAGCCCCACAGTCTGTAGAAAGGGGTGAATTTGCTATTAAGGTGAAAATAGACTTTGCTTATGTTACAATTTTTTTATTCTGCACTAGGTAAACTTCTGAGCAAATTGTACGTTTTATTTTGATTTATGAATTTCTTAATCAATTTAAATCAGGTGGAGGTTCTCAATTTGACTGTATTTTTTTTTTGGATTTGTTACCACTTTCGTCTTGGTGAACCGATTTTAAAAATTGTTTTTACTTATTATTATTTATATTTTGACTTGTATTTGTGGTTTTGTTAGTGTTGTTTGTAAAAATGTGTTTTACTTGTTTATTTAAATAATAAAATAACTTCTCCACACGACTGTACAAATCTCAAGTATTATTTTTTATATGGCAGTGAACTCATGAGATTACTTCAGTGTGCGACTGTATTTATTATTATTATTGAAAAAATATACTTGTTTGCTAAATCTTTGATCTAGTGGGTATAAATAAATAAATAAATATTACAAGACGTTTCTCACAGCGCCATCTAGTTTCAAATTAATCAAAGCTTGTAAGTCAAGAAACTAGACATTTGATAAACATACAGTAATTATATTATTTATATATACCTATAGCTCTCCCGACAAACGTTGTTTTGCCTTACTCTTATCATTTTGAGGTATGAAAAATATATGTTGGCCGATTCTCAGATCTACCCAATAGGCACACACATGAGAATCGGTCCAGTCGTTTCGGAGGAGTATGGTAGCATTGTTACAAGAGAATTTTATAGATATATATTTATTTTATAGATATTATAGATAGATAGAAGATATTATCCGTCGTCAGTTTGTTTGTTCTGTGTGTCTGAATGTGGATGCTTTATTTTCAGTTTTATCTCATTAAAAAGAAATGGTATAGCCTGTCTTTTTCTTACAGCTAATTTGTGATAAAGGTAATTATTGCTTACTAGCTTTCCGCCCGCGGCTTCGCCCGCGTTTTCAAAGAAAAACCCGCATAGTTCCCGTTCCCGTGGGATTTCCGGGATAAAACCTATCCTATGTGTTAATCCAAGTTACCCTCTATATGTGTGCCAAATTTCATTGCAATCGGTTCAGTAGAATTTACGTGAAAGAGTAACAAACACACACACACACACACACACACATCCTCACAAACTTTCGCATTTATAATATTAAGTAGGATTAATTCGCCACTTCTAAAGCTCCATAAAATCTAAGCATCCATACTGCCTATGTAATTCCTTTAAAACCTAACCTCTCATAACATGAAATTCCCATTTTACTTCCCACGTCTATGAAATTCCCTTAAAACTCAAAACTCAACCTGCACAAGCGCCTACGAAATTCCCTCTCAACATGACGCTAGTTATAAATGTTTGAACATACGGATCGGTTACTTTTCGAAGTGCGTCACACATTCCGTTGGGAATGTCTTAACATAGATAGTTAAGGGGAGGCTGTTTCAACCGACTGCGATAAAAAGGATTATGTTGTAGGAAGCAGTAGGGCAATTTCTACCGGGATAAATCTGGGATATGTGAAATTGATACGTAGGTGATTGATTTACAAGGAAATGATCTTCTGAAGGGATATTGCTATTTAGTATTTACTATTGAGCCTATGGACTATAACGTGTAATATGTAGGTATGTTTCTTTCACACGCTGTGCAGTGCGTTTTTAGTTTTTCAAAATAATGCAATGATAGAAAAAATCATTAAATCCGTTCAATTGCACGAGGTTTTAATTATCTTGACTACCTTTAGTTAAATGTAAGTAAAGATTTGTTAATACTTACTTATTAATTTGTTGCTTAGTATGTAAGTAATAAGTATGTTTGTATGTGTGTGTGTTGTGAAAATAAACGTGTTAACTATATTCTTCTAAACATATGCTTATTTTAATTGGCAATTTGTTTCTATCAATGACTACATAATCTTTTGTCGATCTTTAATAAAAAAGAAAACCTTGGCCTTAAGGGCGCATCCACACGCAGGCTTCATTCGGTGGATCTTTGAGTCGCTATCGCTCTGATTTATTGTGTATACGTCCTTATGTTGTGGTGTTTGTGATGAGCAAAGCGATTTGTTTAATGTAACCTAAATAATGTAAGTTTATCTGGTCTTAAAAGCGAATGAATTGTACTTTAAACAATATTTTTCATTGATGCATCTTTATTCTTCTATCTATTTTTACAAGCGTTATCTTATAAGAGGCTTCTTTGATAAATGGCCTAGCAATACAAAAATAAGTTGACTATTCGAACCAGTATCACAGAATAATCTCTCTCTCTCTCTCCTCAGCCTTTCACCGTCCACTGTTGGACATAGGCCTCTCCTAAGGCACGCCATTTAGCTCGGTCTTCAGCTTTTCGCCGCCATTCTGTACCAGCAATCTTGCGTATATCGTCGCTCCACCTTGCTACAGGACGTCCTACACTACGTTTGCCGAGTCGCGGTCTCCACTCTACAACGCGTGTACGCGTGAACGCGTGTACAAGTATCACAGAATAATATCCTACTATAATATTATTATAAATGCAAAAGTTTGTGATTACGTATGTATAGATGTTTGTTACCCTTTTTGACGCAAGTTCTACTGAACCGATTACAATGAAATTTGGCACACGCAGGTTTTAAGTACATATGTATGTCAAAATCAATTTCAATGTCATAAAATTGTTTTACCATTAACCAGTTCGTCAGTTTATTTTTGAAAAGATTTACTGGTACTTCCTTGAAATTATCCGGTATTTTATTATATATTTTAATAGCCATAAATATTACACTGTTTTTAGCTTTGTTGATTCTACACGTTGGGAAATGTAATTTGTTTTGGTATCTTGTCAACATATGCGAATTTACTTCTCCTTTCTTCTTAAAGTATTCCGGGTGATATTTTACAAATAAACATACTTCTCTTATGTACATGCAAGTTAAAGTAAGGATCCGTAATTTACTAAACAAAGGTCTACAACTGTCTCTTTGGTTCAAACCGCACAGAGCTCTGATACATTTTTTTTGTGAGACAAATACCTTCCGCACATCACAAGATTGTCCCCAAAGAATGATTCCATACGAAAGTACAGAAGAAACGTAGGCATGATAAGCATTTATTGCTGCATTCATAGGGCGTATTCAGAAAGAAAGCTTGAAACTTATAAGCGCTTATAAGCGCTTATCGGCGCTTGTCAGCGCTGTCAACCCGCGCAGGAAAATATATGAACATGACAAGCGCCGATAAGCGCTTATAAGTTTCAAGCTTTCTTTCTGAATACGCCCATAGAAACAGTATCTCTTAGACGCCGTAATACGTAAACGAAACGATTAATTCTGTCACAAACGTAATCAATGTGTTTGTTCCATTTTAGACTTTCATCCAACAAAACACCCAAGAATTTATGATGATCTACTTGTTCTATAACTTGGTTATCACACTTTATATTTAGGTTTATTTTGGAGCAATTCTTTGTATGAAATTGAATTATTTTTGTTTTTAATAAGTTAATTTTAAGATTGTTGTCTTCTAACCATTTTACAATATTTTTAACTGCTTCATTTATATCTCTCTCGTACGTTTCCTTTTCAGTACATTTAACAATTAGGGTAGTGTCGTCTGCGAATAAAACTGATTTGTGTTTCACTGATTTCGGTAGGTCATTAATTTACAATAGAAATAAAAACGGGTCGAGCACACTTCCTTGTGGTACACCTGATCTATTAGTTTTTTTTACTGATCTATATACGTTTCTTGATTTATTTACTATTTGTTGTACTTCCACATACTGATCTCTATCCTTTAAATAACTAGCAATCCATTCTTTGGCAATTCCTCTTATACCATATTTATCTAACTAACTAACTAACATAGTATCACTATAAAAAAACAAAAATAAATAAATCGTTAATCGCTCCGCTTATGAATATAAACGCGTTCTACGACCACTCTTGTTTTTTTGTTTGTCCGTTTGTCATAATAGGTGGTTATCTATTTAGTGTCTCTTTTCGGGTGTTCAACTTTTATATATTTATTTAACCATCTTTACAATATGTTATTAATGATTTATTATTAGAATTTCGAGTTTTGTTGTTCGTTCAGGAATCCGATATCTTGTATTGACTGGGTACTGTTGTAAGCATGTTTGAGTACTAACCCAAACTCAGATGCGTACTCCAACTCAAATCCCTACTATTTCTAATATTATAAATGCGAAAGTAACTCTGTCTGTCTGTCTGTTACGCTTTCCCGCTTAAACCTCTCAACCGATTTTGATGAAATTTGGCACAGACAATCTTTAGACCCTGAGAAAGAACATAAGCTACCTTTTATTGCGAAATATGAATTTATCCCACGGGCGAAGCCGGGGCGGACTGCTAGTATAGTATATATGTCACGCAATATGTATCGGAAAATGAAATTGAAATTTAAACTCAAACTCAAATTAAACTCAAATATTGATTTATTGAAAAACAAAAATCAAATATTTCCTCTTTATAATGTAGGTATATATAGAGGTATATACGAATATTCAACAAACTAAACTACTTACGATGAGGCTTTCAAAAATTAGTAGACATTTTAGAAACTGTAATAAAAATCTATAGAAAGATGTAGTAAGTAAATATTTATTTTAAAACAATAGTAATTTATTTATTTTACTGTTATTTATTTGTTTTATTGTTAACCCTACAGTTAGTCCTAACGGTAAGTCATTTTGTAGAAAATTATCAACATTTTTATTGTTTCGTTTTTTCTTTTGTTAACTTTTTCAAAAGTGAGCTATCAATGACTAATAGTTTAACAATGTTGGAACAGTAATTTAGGATAAAGGGCGGAGATACATAAAAACAAGGTGTTTAGAATACCTTTCTACTAATAAGTGTTTGTTTGTTTGTGTCAATTATTGAAAATGCGCAAAGGAATTTTGGTGAAATTGGTTTCCTTGTTTTCGATTGCCAACAGTTATAAATTATGATTTTAAAACGGCATTTTTGTGTTAAAATTTTATGATGTAGAAATTTTATTATTTTGTTGTTTTACAATGTAACAGACTTCAAAATAGTACTTTACACGTTATACGTTTTTTTTAAGTGAAACTTCTTTATCGGGGTTGGAAAAAAAAAATAAATTTGGAAAATCCAAAAGTGCACGACTCATAATGCTCATTTAATTATGAAATATAAAAAAAAAAATATATATATATATATATATATATAGATATACAGTCTTGTAGTTTTCGTTTTTTATTAATTGCAATTAAACGACACTGAATTAATTAATCATTCGCATTCAGTGACCTACAATCGTCAATTAGAATATTTTAAAAAAAAATTTAACTCAAATGATGGATTTTTTCACAAGTTATAGTGTTTTCAGGTTTCACACATGACGGACAGGAAAATTTTTTGACCTATTTCGGTGTTTTTTTCCAATTCTATTGAAGTAAATCAATTTTTAAAAAGTATGGGATTAATCTCCATTAAATTATCTCGACAATAGTATGCAAAATATCTTGATTCCGTGAACTAACAAGGCTATAATAATAAGAATAGCTGCAAAAATGAGGCGAAAAAAATTTTTCGATCGTAAAGCACTCTCTGATGCTTCGCATCATGGTCGTGCAAAAAATTTTTTTCGTTACGCGTGACATTTTTCCGTTACGCGCCATCTTTTTCTTATCCCTACCACGCGTGATTCGACGTATTTCTGTAAAGTTGCATATAGTAAATTATTTTTTAAAAAATAAGGTCATAAAGAAGTTTCACTTCTTACGTGTGTACACTAGTACACGCACACATTTTTTATTATACTATATTATTAAAACTGTTATATTCACCTCTGAGATTTCCGTACGAAATATGTACGTTTTTTTAGGCCTTGTCTATTTTTCCAAGACTCATCGTTTGACTATCAAATTTTCATCTATAGGTATCTGTTATTTTATTTTTAGTCTGTTATTTTATAGATACAGATAAAAAAATACCACAAAATGTTTAAATACAATTCAACATTATATTTATATCGACTTCCTCCTTTATAGACCACTCAGTCATTGTTTTCTATTTAATATCTTCAATTCAATGAAATTGTAATAAAATACACATATAATAATATTATGCGGGACCCATATGTCAAAAACCACAATATGACTGTGGTCACTAGAATGACCGACTTGGGCAAAATGTTAGTAATGTTTCCCATACTTTTAGAATAGGTACGATATTATCCTATAAACTAATAAGAATAATATTATAAATGCGAAAGTTTGTGAGGGTGGATATGTATGTGTGTGTTTGTTACTCTTTCACGCAAATACTACGGAACCGATTACAATGAAATTTAGCACACATATAGAGGATAACTTGGATTAACACATAGGATAGGTTTTATCCCGGAAACGGGAACGGGAACTATGCGGGTTTTTCTTTGAAAACGCGGGCGAA
Organism: Colias nastes; assembly: GCA_907164665.1. Taxonomy (NCBI): domain Eukaryota; kingdom Metazoa; phylum Arthropoda; class Insecta; order Lepidoptera; family Pieridae; genus Colias; species Colias nastes. The sequence goes on from CAJQZM010024932.1 coordinate 13,153, forward strand.
ACCGCGAGCGGAAATCTAGTTAAAATTAAAGTTAGCTATTATAATATTAAATGAACAAAACAAATGCTGTAAATTTAATATAATTTTAAACATTAAATTCCGAATAAAAGTCAGTCATTATCTTCACTTTAAAATTTAAATCCACCGTCCTTAAAAACTTATTAAGACACATAAAATTTTTCATAAATAAGTAATACAAATAAAATTAAATTTAATACACCATAAAATTATCTGAACCTCGACACAAACGGCTGTTATAAAACCAAAAATTCGCATTATAATTAATTATTGCACATAAACATGTTAAAAACATTGCCATTAAAATAAATTATTTTTTTAAATGTTGCCGGTCGGAAATATGGTTTATTTTATCTGTATTTTGTAATTTCGTTCAGTAATAAGCTATTATGCGTATATGTTTGAAGGTTGCCTGTTTGTTTATTACGATTTATATCATAAACTTAAGTATTCCATATTAATTCTATTCGACTAATAATATAATGGATGTCGCGGGTTAAGCTAGTCTTACAAAAAACAAAAAACTTCAAAAATGAATATGAAGAATTTAAACAAACGTCGTAACTTCGAAATTAAACTAATAGAATTACCCAAACTTTAACATAAATAAAGCCAAGTCAAATCGTTCATTTTATACGAGATTAAGATACGATCTTTCCCTGTTTTTTATTCAATAAAACTAGATTTTTATCAAAGGGACACCCAGACGTCATATACTTACAACTATAAAAAAAATAAAACGACGTATAATATCGCTTTTAAATTCTTTATGACCGGACTGGAAGCAAATATATCCGTCCCTTTCTTTTCCATACTGTTAGAGAGGGATGCACGGCGAAAGGAAACAAAACATTCTAATTTTTTATTCTTTTTTCAAAATGTTTTTTATTTGAAACGCGTCACACGCAGGGAGACAAATGCGAACCATTTTGTTCATGTATTTAGATGTTCGAATCCTTTGATGTTTGACAACGACATTGATTATCTGTGCGCTCGGAGTTGACATGTTATTGTTTTTTGTTCGAATTTGACATTCCACGGTTATGTTATGTACATTGTTATGTACTGACGTTTACGTTTTACTTTTTTACGGTAATTTGAGAAATAAAACTTCTAGTGCGTAATAATGTTTGTGTTTTTAATTTTACAATGGAACTAAACTAATACGAAAACAGCAAAATAATGTAAGTTCAAATGTAACCTACCTACGTAATTATTTAGTAATACCTAAGTTTAGTTTTTGAAGATATGCGGGAAGACGTATATTTGATACGCAAAAACAGCTGCTGATATTTAGTACAGAGAATAGAGATAGATAATTATAGTTGATTTAGTTTCGAGTATAACCCGAGTGAAGCCGCGGTATCGTAATAAGTAAGTAATTCATAATTATAACAATTTTAAATGGGTAAATACCTAACTATTTTGTTTTAATTGTATTTTCATGCTAAAAATGATTTTATTTTGTTTATGGGTCAAATAAAATTTTCTTTCCTTTTTTTTACGATAAAATTGTATTTTCGGCATCCTCTCAGTTGCACAAGTTATTAAATTTTGGCGTTTCTAATAATTTAACTTACTATATCATAGCACAGACTAATAATAATATACTACGTATACAAATCATAGTATACAATATATTACATAGGGGGAGTCCGGGAGACTTGAACCGCTTTTTACTAAAAACTCAATAAAATCTGATTAGTGATCTTGAGAGCTTTAAGATCTATACCATATGGAAGCCTTATTATCTGGCTAAGATTTTATACCATTTTGAAAATAAAAATTGCAAAGAGAAGACAGTAAACTAAGTTGTAATGAAAAATGAGTTTTGATTCAAGTCTCCCCGACCGGCGGGACACTTGCTCATAAGGTGAGGGACACTTGCCCATACCTTTTTAGAGAGGAGAAATGAAGCAAATAAAGCATATTACACACATTATTTATGTATTATTTAGACACGTTTAACAATAACTAGAATATTCATAATCACCTTCTAAACAAATTAGTGAAAATAATTATCCAAATATTTTCAGAGCAACTGCATAACATAACATTCGCTTTTATTATTAATTAAATACTCGTTTTGAGGTATCTACTGCTATATAAATCTACAAAACAAATTTAAAGACATTTTTTTACTATAAACTAAGAATAGCTATCAGTCTCAAAGATTAAATGTGGCACATGTAAAATCAACATAGGTTTAATAAGTGGAACTATAATTCAATGAAATTGGCGTAGTCGAATTCTAGTTGCATTGCTTGTTTTCTGGTTAAGCCATAGTGCATTTTACTGCAAGTCAATAAGTAACGAACGAGCAATGTCTCTTTATTTACATTGAAAATCTGGGAGCATTTGTATTGGCTCCCCTTGTCTTGCAAAGGTGTTAACTTTTGTTCACCTAACAGGTAATACCGTCGTAAAATGGTTCTGTCTATCCCATACTTGATTGAAATTTGACGAATAGATTTGCCACTCTTTATTTCTCTGTCTGCACTTTCAATCTCAGGCTAAGTAAACGGTTTCCTGTGACGACTACCTTCCTTAGGCTTATACTGAAATGGCATTTTCTTTCTGAAACAAAACAAAAACTAACTTAAATAGTGCACAAACTGCAAAGGGAGAGTTGAAACACTGTTTAAGTCTCCCGACTGCAGACTGGTTCAACTCTCCCACACCCGACTCAAGGCCATATCTTGATTTTTTCCAACAAATCCACTATCACCTGGAGAACAACACTGAACGTACGACAAAATATGATAATCTAGTAATGCAATAATGTAGGTGTTTGATACATACCTTCATAAATGCGTGCATAGCAATTAAAACAACAGATCCAAAAAAATTCACTCCGTGACGATGAAAACACTTTTTCGTAACTCACGGTCGAACGCGTCTGTTATCACTCAAAATTTCGAATTGCTTGTGATTGGCAGATTATGCGCGTTCATTTGTTTGCCACTTGGCGTAATTTGACGCCTAATTTAAAAAGTTATTGAAAGTGGTTCATCTCTCCCACCTGGGCAAGTCTCCCGGACTCCCCCTACTATTCTATCTACGTAATTTATTCATGCAGACGATAATAATCTATCCGCAATTCGTATTTGCATCCGAATCAGTTCAACAATTTTATGTGTAGTAATTTTACGTGTGTATTCAACATACCTACATACAAACATACGGATGTCAAATATCAGTAAATATTGCAAATCATGTTTGAAAGATCATTTTGATTTCTTGGTATCGAACGACCGGTCGCGGTATGTATAGCGGATAAAAATGCACGTAGCAGTACAGTGGTTAACTTTGACTTTTAAAAGTCGGGGGTTCGAGTTCGAGCTTGTCATAATAAATTGCATGATTGGTGTATCTAATTTTAAAAAAAATTACGAAAATAAAATGGTTCCGCCTAAACACCGCACAAAAAATAGGTAATTAAAATTATTTAAAATTTTACTAAGATTTGATTACGATTGCATATAAAATACTAGCTACGCTTCGCGGTTTCACCCGCGTGGCTCCGCTCCTGTTGGTTTTGGCGAGATTATAATATTATATAACCTTCCTCAATGAATGAGCTATCTAACACCGAAATAATTTTTCAAATCGGACCAGTAGTTCCTGAGATTAGCGCGTTCAAACAAGCAAACAAACACTTCAGCTCTATAATATTAGTATAGATTAACCATGGCTGGTTATTGCGAGCACAATATGAATTTGCCAGTCAGTTCAATTCACGGCGTAAACTGCCTGGAAATAAGAATAAGACCACAGAACTATATATCTCAATATAGTTCTGTGAATAAGACGTCAAACTCAAACTCAAACATTTATTTATTCAATTAGACTTCTTCTAGAAGCACTTTTGAATCGTCAATCGTCATTAAGTACATATTTTTAACACTTACCACCGATTCGGAAAGCAGTATCTATGGAGAACCGACAAGAAACTCCATAGTTGCTCTTTTAAAATCATGTCATAATACGGCCCCTGGTTAGCCCGGATCCGCGACGACTAGCTCGTCAAAAATATTTTCTACCAAACCGCTTACAGGCATTACAGAATACACAGTAGAAATTAATTGATACGGAATAAAAATAACACAATAACTTCGTAAGTATATCCATAACTCAGATGAGGCATTCATTTTGACAGCACGTATGATAATATTAAAAAATAAAACGACTGCAAGGTCTGCCTTTTTGCATTCTTGACGCGGTTAAGGTAAGTTCATAGTGGATTTAAAAAATAATTTATGGTGTAAAATTAATATTTTAAATAGAATAAGAATATTTTTTACGGCATGAGTAACCTAGTGTCGAAGTTTTTGCACATACTGTACTGGAGATAGAGAACGTTGAGGCGGTCTCTCGGTTTTCGAAAATTTTTCGAAAAATGCTGTGAATCTAATACTAGCTGTGCCCCGCGGTTTCACCCGCATTGCTCCGCTCCTATTGGTCTTAGCGTGATGATATATAATTATATAGCCTATAGCCTTCCTCGATAAATGGGCTATCTAACACCGAAATAATTTTTCAAATCGAACAAGTAGTTCCAGAGATCAGCGCGTTCAAACAAACAAACACTCTTCATAATATCAGTATAGATTATCTTATCCATATTACAGCAGTCCCTAATTTAGTAATTAACTAGCGGTCCGCCCCGGCTTCGCCCGTGGTACATGTTTACGTTTTCTCTCCATAAGAACCATCCTCGCACTTCAAGGAATATTATAAAAAAATTTAACAAAATCGGTTCAGCCGTTCTCGAGTTACGCGCTTACCAACACATTTTGCGGTTCATTTTTAAATTTTAGATTCAAATGAAAGTAATTTGCAAAAATAAATATTTTATTTATTTCTCTAATAAAACCCAGTGTGCACCAACCCTAACCGATAAAGTTGTATCAAATAAAAACAGCCCCCCTCCGCGCTACAAGGATTTCGCACGTACAGGCGAAATATACGAATAATTTATTAGTATGTTTATCTCCTTTTTATGTGTATTAATATAAACAAATTCTTTGAAATCATTTTCACGCTACCATAACTGTAAACTGCGGTTTCACTCGCGTGTTACGTGTAAAAAGTACCCGTTTACTACTAGCTTCGCCCGCTGTATCTAAAACCTAATAAATTATATACTAAAACTCTTGAATCGCTCTATCTATTAAAAAAAACCGCATCAAAATCCGTTGCGTAGTTTTAAAGATTTAAGCATACATGGGGACATAGGAACAGAAAGCGACTTTGTTTTTATACTATGTAGAATTTAAAGTTTGTCAAAATGTATGGATGTATGTTGGTTACACTGGACGGATTCTGTTGATAAATACTTGGCACTGATATAGGTTGTGTATCAGAATATTGATCGCCTCTTTGGTACAGTGGTTGACGCGTGAGCGTAGCACCGAGGGGTCCTGGGTTCGATTCCCGGTGGAGACGAAGAAAAAAAAATATCTCGGTCTGGTAGGACACAGAAGGCTGATCACCTACTTGTCCCTAAAGAAAATCGATCAGTTAAACAGACGTATAATGCATCTGCCCCTTACCCCACTAGGGGACATGGGACTTCACTTACTTATCAGAATATTAGAAGCTATAGATACTATTTGCTTTTGCTGTAGCTTCGCGGGTTAAACCCGTGTTAGTATAGATATGATTTGATGTTCAAATATGTTTAAAAAATGTCTTCAAAACCCGTCAGTGATTCAAAGCCTACCCTTTGTAGATAAAGAAGATAAAAACCTTTAAGTTTAAACATTCCGCCACCGACGCTCATAAGTCACTGCAGAGTTTAAGCGATTTTGACATTAAAAGTGTCGGACGTTTATAACCTGCGATATTTTGTCGTATCATGTTTGTTTTGTGTCGTGAGGTGTGTAGTGTGGTGTGGTGTGCTATAGTGCTTTTTGTTATTTATTTAGGAAGTGGTCTTTTTAAGTAAGTTTTTTTTCTTTGTGCAATATATAAGTCTTTGTTAACGTTAAATAAAGCCAAGCTAATTTAAATTTAGTAAAGTATTAGTTTGCCTTTATTTTTAGTTATCAAAGTTATATTAAAATAGAGAGTTTTACCAACAAATAAAACTTACCTATTATTTTTTC
>CAJQZM010024932.1:24280-47713 GCA_907164665.1 Colias nastes
TGAGATTATGAGGCGTGCACTTTTGGATTTTCCAAACTTTTTTTACATTATAAAGGCATTTGAATTTACTATATCGGAAGAGCTCTTTTTCCGAAAAATAAGTATAGATATAATATTGAAATCGAGAACTTGTCTCCAGTCTTTTACTTACGACAAAAATATCGTATCGTATCGTATAAATGTCCCAAATAGTTATTATTGATGACTCCAGGGCACACGGGAAGGTCGAAGCAAAAAAAATGTCGGACCACGCACCGTATTTATTTGTATACTTGTATAATTTATTATAATTTTTAGAGAATCTTATTTTGTAGGAATTGTAGGTATGGTAACTATTGCCCGTGACTTTGTGTGTTGGTTTTAGGGTATATAAAAATATATATAAATGATTTATACACAATAACATGATATGATTTTGTTATTGATTTTCCCGCATTATTATTTGAAATCAGGTATTTTTTTTTCAGACCAAAATATTTTATTTCGTCTTTATAATATTAGCGCAGCTATCGTTAAATTAATTTATAAAATTATATCCAAATAAAAAATTTGTAAAAGATTAACAGTTTAATTATGTTTATATGTAAGAATGACCACGCTTTAAGGTTTTTAAGGACAAATGAAATATAAGGAAAGCGTAAATATTTAAAATTGGTTCAGGGGTAATAACTTTCCACCTAATAATAATGTGATTATATCTATGAACGAAAATTTAGAAAAAGAATTTGAAAATATTTAAAAATCTTTGAATATATGTAGAATCTAAGATAGAATAATTAAAGTATGGTCAATATAGAAAGAAAAAAAAAGCCACAAACCATAAAAAATGAATAAAACGCAATATTTTGAATGAAAACATGTATCTATGTAATGAGAGACCTTCTATGTATTTAGTCTAATAGAGTAAAATAAGTACTTCACCGTATCACAATTATTATAAACTAGCTTTCCGCCCGCGGCTACGCCCGCGTTTTCAAAGAAAAACCCGCATAGTTCCCGTTCCCGTGGGATTTCCGGGATAAAACCTATCCTATGTGTCAATCCAAGTTACCCTCTATATGTGTGCTAAATTTCATTGTAATTGGTTCAGTAGTATTTGCGTGAAAGAGTAACAAACACACACACATCCTCACAAACTTTCGCATTTATAATATTAGTAGTAGGAGTAGGATAGGATGAAGAAAAGCCAGATGCTAAAGTTTATACCAATAATTACCAAAAAACATTGTCACCCGACAACATATCCTATTAAAAGATAATCAACATAAAATTAAAGAAAGGGATATCTCTTACAAACAGAATTAAGGCGTTTAAAATCTAATTAATTTCGCAGTTAGCTTAAAAGGATTTTCTTGTATCTTTAGCTTTTGATAATTTTGTATCGCCGACATATTGTCATAACTTTTAAAACAGTAGGTACTTAATTCATTTATTTCTAAAGAGAAGTCAAATTAAAATAAAACATTAGTTTTTTCACAAGTTACATATTAATAAAAAAGAGTGTGTGTGCCGAGCACACGTGTCAGAAGTGAAACTTGGCAAGATTCAAAGATACCGATATCGCCTTACTCCATGACGTGACGGTATTGCGATGACGCGACCTTGTGATTTTACTCTGGCACCTAAAGAAGTTTCACTAGAAATAATTGAATTTGTATTTTTAGCTCAACTTTGTCATAAATAAAATACAATATAGGTATAGGTATTCGAAAACCTCTCAAACATGATTCATTAACTAAAGATGGCGGTATAATCATTAATTTATGTCAAATTTGATTTATTTCCCGCGGTTGTAAAAATTGCAATCTTTCATTTACACCTGTCTTTTGTTATATTGTAAGTTATTGACTTCTGAAAATAATAATATTACTTATTCATTTTTAATATTATTCTCATAATAATATGATATTAATTTTTATTGAAGTGAAACTTCTTTAGGCGCGTTGGGAGCAAAATTTCAAGTCATGGCAATACCGTCACATCATGGAGTAAAGCGACGATTTTGGTATCACTGAATCTTGCCAAATAAGTTTCACTTCTGACACGTGTGCTCGACACACACGCTCTTATTTATCATAGTAAGCTAGTAAGTGAAGCCATGGCTAGCGCTAGTTAATATATAAATTATGGTACATATCGACACAGTACCACTACAGCATCAGAAATCTGTATACAAAGGATATCCAGCTTCCAGCTTCGAAAAATTTTAATTACGTACTTTAAAAATGAACCATAATGATGTACATAATAATACTTAATACGGCCACCGCGGACGACATTCCTACGCCGGGTCCAACAGGGCACTGACGAAAAAACGCATTTAAAATTGCCACCACAAAAAAATCATTTCTTGCCATATACGAAAAACTATCTGAAAAATTTTCGACTCGCTCAAACGTCATAACTGGTGCGTGGATGTTGGAAAGTTGGATGTGGTATTCATTTTTGTTTAAAATATACGTATATTGTTATTTTAATGTTACGAGTAAGTACATTACGCTTCGTAATATGCAATTATCGCAGAATATTAATATGTATTCGGTAAAGCAATGTTTGAAAATCCAATATTACACAAGTTTTATTTTTCTAAAATTACTCAGGCCGGGAAACGTTACATGTATAAGGAGAAGTTCATGCATGCGAGGAATGCGGTGCAAGAAAAGTTAGTAAGTTTATATGTTGCAAGGTTTTTTTTTTTCAATTTTAAGTTGACTACCCATTCTAAAAATTTCATCCCATTCCGTTCAACTGTTCCGGCTTAGTTCAGTGTGTGTTCGATACTTCTAAATTGAAGGATTCCTAATTCAACTGTCTTCTATTTTAACTCGTTCAGAGCTATTTGACAAGCATGGTTTTATCATACTATAATTCTTTAGAAATTGGGGAAAAAAATAAATACACAAATTAATAGAAATTGATTTATTCATTGCAAATGCAAATAATCAACTGTAAAATACAGAATGGTGTATCATTTGCATTACAATATTGCTTCCACAATACTTTCAAAATACAAAGAAAACAATAATCACAATATTATATCAACAAATATTCATCCACGAAGCTATGCTAAACCGACCATAAAAATCGCCATTACAAAAATAAAAATACAAATTACCTTCTCCATTCAACAACGCTCCGCATCCTTCGAATAACTGTAACCGAAAGAAACTGCACGTCGAAAAAGATGACATACCACCTCAGGAACAAAATATCTCTAATTACCAACAATTGGTCGCAACCGGTCTGTGTACAAAATTATTTGCCACATATAAAACCTCCTTACATCGCAACCTCGACCGTGTTCCAAACTCTTTAGAGCGAATGACAGATGAACTGTCAATTTTGACAGAACACATGTATTTTGGCGGGAAAGCCACGCCCGGCGGTGTTTTTTGCCGCGGATTTTTGGCAAGGGTGGAGTCTCGTTGCGTACAACCTATATAATTATGGTGAAAATTGTTGTTTTTAGGGAAATCGTGGTGTTTAAGAATTGAGATGGGATGGAAAAAATTAAACGTTTTCAGCGTAAATGATTTAAACCCGTGTGGTACCTAGCTGCTATCTGGTATTGAGTTAACATACTGAAGTAATTACTACAGTAAGACAACTTGATTACTACAGCATTGTTTAATAGTGTGTGTTATATTCCCATTGGATTATAGGCAAATATTCTTTGATAAACATGTCTTTATCTTATGATAGCTTAGTTCGTCTATCGATCGATCGATAGCTTGGTTCGTGTTATATATGTAATTCCTATATTCATATTTTCTCGATTCCTTTAACTTTTTGCTTTCCGGCTTCACATCAATGTAATAGACAAGATTTTAATTTACTTAAACAACGACCCATAGTGTTCTCAGAACTTAAAACTTGACTTGAGTAAGGTCTGCAAAGACTGCTATTTCATTTTTACGGAAAATCGTGGCTCATAGTTCATAGAGCCACATTTTGTTATCATACTTGAATATATTAGTGTATTGAAAAAAAAATTAAATGTGCTCAGTGTTGGTACACAAACTAGCCTCTGACCTCGTGTGCTGCTATATGTTTAGGTATAGAATATAGATTCTAATTTCAGTTCCATTTTGAGGGTTCCGTACCTCAAAAGGAAAAAACGGAACCCTTATAGGATCACTTTGTTGTCCGTCTGTCCGTCCGTCCGTCCGTCTGTCAAGACCCTTTTTCTCAGGAACGCGTGGAGGTATGAAGCTGAAATTTATATCAATTACTCAGGTCTACTGTCCCTTGAAGCTGTGAAAAAATCAAACTTCTAAGCCAACGCAATCAAAAGATACAGCCGTTTATGCCGCAAATTTTCGACACTTGCAAGGGAATCAAAACTTACAGGGTGCTTCCCGTGAACTCAGAATCTTGAAATTTGGTACGAAGCAACGTCTTATAGCATAGATAAAGGAAAAATTACGAAAACCATAAATTTTTAGTTACATCACATAATACATATATTTTTTTTTAATAATTTTAAACTTACTACCCATTTCCTCATAAACGCGTAGAGGTATTAAATTGAAATTCATACCAAATACTCAGGTCTATAATACCTTTAAGCTGTAACAAAATCAAACTTCTATGTCAACGCAATCAAAAGAAACAGCAGGTTTGTACGGAACCCTCGGTGCGCGAGTCCGACTCGCACTTGGCCGGTTTTTTATGAGGAAATCAGTGTTACTGAAAAACATTAAACTAAATAAAGAATTACGTCATTCTGATTATTACGTAACAAAAAATAAAAATCAATCTAACGAATTCTATTATTACACTAAAAACTTCAAGTCGTTAGAAGAATACTCATATTATACTATGTAAATCTATGGAAAGTTGTCGCGTAAGAACCACAGGACAGTTCTTTGGCATCATTATTATTATATAAGTTACATATTTTGTAAAATTAAAATGTAATTATTTTGACATGATTTTAAAAGAGCAACTACCTATGAAGTTTCTTTCTTGTTCTTGTTGAAGTTCTTTTCCATAGATACTGCTTTCCGAATCGGTGGTAAATGTTAAAAATATGTAATGACGATTCAAAAGTACTTCTAGAAGAAGTGTAATGGAATAAATAAATGTTTGAGTTTAAGTTTTGTCAAATAATATAGATAAGTTACAAGTTTTAAAATCTATACTAATATTATAAAGCTGAAGAGTTTGTTTGTTTGAACGCGCTAATCTCGGGAACAACTGGTCCCATTTGAAAAATTATTTCTGTGTTAGATAGCTCATTTATCGAGGAAGGCTATAGGCTAGGAAGGATATACCATCAAGCTATGACTAACAGGAGTGGAGCACTGCGGGTAAAACCGCAGGGCACAGCTAGCAACTAATAAGGGAATCGGGATAAATCTAGACCAAGTCAAAATAAAACAACACAATATCCTTTACCATTTATTAATCTAAATCTACATTCGACAGATCCTCTGTTATCTTCTTTATTTCTTCTGAACTTCTCTTCTCTCCTATCTTATTAGATTCTTCTCTCTTCTTGAATTCCTTCTCTCCCATCTTCTTAGCTTCCTCTTTCTTCTCTCCGTATAACTTCTTTAAGCTATCGAGCACGAATTTTGGCATATTTGGGTTCGGTTGGTGTATTTCATAGTCGCCATTTTCATTCTTTACCAATTCTACCATAGATTCTTCTAGATTTGGTGGTTCTTTTTGTATTGGTGTGGGGTTTTTCATACGCTGCGCCCAGTTTTGAAGATATTTCCCCGCGTCTGTTTGTAGGAACTGTAATGTGATGTTAAAATAATATTATTATATATAATCTTAATACGTATAGGAAATATTATAAAGCAGAAAAAATTGTTTGTTTGGTTGGTTGATCGGTTAATCTCAGGAACTATGGGTCCGTTTTGAAAAATGAAATCAGAGTTAGATAGTCCCCTAATCGATATATCATCACGCTAAAACCAATAGGAGAGAGGATTGCGGGTAGAGTCCATTTCAAGAAAGAAGTCCCGCAGACGCAGCGCTGTATGCGCGCGTAATAATGTTGGCAGGGTTAAATGTGGGGAAATCTGTGGGGGAAATTATGTATCGTTCATTTAATTTCATTTTATAAACTACTACGACTCGAATATTTAGATAAAATAATTGATATATGCAATGTATTGGCCGATCTCCCCATCTGTTAAATTAGTTCCATAATTGTCCGCGGGACTTCTTTCTTGAAATGGACTTTAAAATTGCGGGGCACAGTAGGTACTAATATAAAGCTAGAGAATTGGTTGGAAAATATTACAAAATTGCTTGTCAGCTATACGTAGTTGTATAATATAAATAATATATCATTTCAGATATTTCAGTTAAAAAAATATATGGGCTAGATAAATTAGTTCGACCTTTTGTTTAGAATACAAAAAAAGAAACAAACATTATGTTCATTAATTCCAAACTTCTCTCAAAGATGGCGTTAGTAAGGACGGTCTTATTCTCAGAAAAAAAAATGAATTGTTATACTAAATATTTATATCTGTTGAGTAAATATAAAAAAGTGATATCACTTTTTTATATAGGCTTTAGCCTAAAAACTTTTGAGAATAATGTAGGCACCATTGTCGTATTGTAAACTCTTTATTAGAATCGATTGGTATTACCACTAAACAATTTAAACACAGTCTAACTTTAAACCGGGGATCTGTCACTTTAATAGTTGCCTATGTGAAATACGACAAAACCAGATTAACGAGAACCCGCGCTTAAAGATAAACCCTGTCTAAAGTTTTTTGTGGTAAGACAGGATACCATGTTTTATACTATATATGTTTATATATGTTTTAATACTAATAAAAAAAATTACCTTTTCCCTATTCTTATTAACTTTTTTCACAGGATATGGAGCTTGTCGTTTCGAGTTCGTCGGAAATGCTTGGCCAGCTGTAATAATAAATGTGCATGTTTATTTATCTTTCACACCGGAACGGTTGGACAGATCTGGACTGATTTATAATAATTATAATTTAACTGTATAATAATACGAAAAAAAAAAAAGACGTGTGGCACTCGGGGACTGCCGCGGTAAAGCTATTGCATGCTATGCCTTCAAGCCACACCTCCGCACCCGTCGGAGTGGGGAGTGTGAGGTTTTTTCGTTATGGAATTTCTCGATTCAGTCCCCGCGCTCAAGGCCCGCGATAGAAGCTATGCAATAGCTTAATAATGTTATTTTATGTGGTTGCTGACTAATTTTAAACTTTTTTTATAACCCTTTGTGATAAGGGTGACAGCAGAACAACGATTTCCTATACTGACATATTTTTCTAGAGCTAGCGCGCAAGAACAACTTTTATCTCCGCAACTATTTAGTCTCTCCCATCAACTCTATGGGCTAGTAAGAAAGTGCGCGCACGTAGCGACGCAACTCCCCATAGAGTTGATGGGAGAGACGAAATAGTTGCGGAGACAAAAGTTGCTCTTGCGCGCTAGCTCTAACAGATTACCAAAACTTCTCTACATAAAAATACGGTAGAGTAAATTCGTTTATTTTTTTAAATTATGTTTTAGTTTTAAAATGTATTTTAGTTAACTCACTCAAAGGTAATGTATTAGTTTGTGGTCCTAACTCCAACATGACTTGAAAATCAGCATGGTTGCCGAACGCGAAGCCAAAACCCACGCGGGAATCCGTTCCTGGAAATCAAAATGGAGTTATGATTAATATTAATATTATTTAAGCAGTATGCACAAATATTTAAATAAATATATTATCTACATATATCTCGTTGTTTATCAATTAAAAACTTCGAATCTCGAAGAAGGTACACAAATTTTGTATATAAAATAATTATTGAATAAAGAAAATCACGCAGATAACAAAAATTAAATGCGCCTGCTACAAAATATCTAGCGCCATCTAGTGTAAGTTTGCAGAAATATTTACAGCTTCATAAATAGAAGGAAAGATTTGAGAGTTTTTCCGTGTCAGGTGTAGATTGGAACCACCACAAAAAATAGCCTGTCACTTAGGAATAATAAGATAGCAATATAGCTTCCTACTTGTTGAAGAATTTTCAAAATTGATTTAGCAGTTTTTAGTACCATCGAACATATTATATAAAATTTGTAGCATATTTTACGATTCTATAAAGGACATACAGACAAACATTCATTTTTATGTATCACTACATAGTATAAAACAAAGTCGCTTTCTCTGTCCCTATGTCCCTTTGTACGCTTAAATCTTTGAAACTACGCAACGGATTTTGATGCGGTTTTTTTTAATAGATAGAGTGATTCAAGAGGAAGGTTTATATGTATAATAACATCCATTAAATAGTGGAGAAGTACTGTTTTTTTCGAGGTTTCCAATGTGATGTCGTAAAAAATTACATTTTTTCCGCGTACATTGCAAACGCAGGCTGAACCCTACGAGTTTTATCAAAATAATGTACTTACTAAGTATTATACACATTGAAAAGGTCTACAGAAAAGTCCGCGATGGTATATGTCTATCTCTTATGGATAACCCACAATAACTTTTTTTTGTCATTTACTTTTTACGACAAATAATGGCTAATTTTCGAAGCGATTTTAACCAATACAGCATTAATCCTTAACCAATTAAATACCTTGAATACATTGTTCATTTAATATAGATCTATATGGCCCTTTACACCGTATGATTTAAGTGAATATTTTCGAAGATATTACAGATTTAAAAATTGCGGGACGTAGCGTTTGCGGCGGTACCGCGGCCGTCCGGTGCGGGTCGCTATGTTTTTATATACAACGTTTACAGTTTTTCTGTAGTGTATTTAGTATCAGCATTGCACCCGTGCGAAGCCGGGGCGGGTCGCTAGTATTATATATAGAAGTAAATATTAATTTTATTCTATACTAGCTTACCGCCCGCGGCTTCGCCCGCTTTGTCTAAAACCTAATAAATTATATACTAAAACCTTCCTCTTGAATCACTTTATCTATTAAAAAAAACCGCATCAAAATCCGTTGCGTAGTTTTAAAGATTTAAGCATACAAAGGGACATAGGGACAGAGAAAGCGACTTTGTTTTATACTATGTAGTGATGATGATGATCTATACGTAATAATTTTATGCAAACCTTTCTTTATAGGTGGTATGTTGGAATACGCCACTGACAGAAGCGAAGGTAGCTCTTCAGGTATAATGATGGAGCAGCTTCCTGGAATTATAAGGAAATAATTAAATAATCTATAGAAATAACTCTTTTATTATGTAATTTTTGGTAAAATCTATGTCATATGTAACTACTTAACTATATCGTCTAAAATCTATACTAATATTGTAAAGCTGAAGAGTTTGTTTGTTTGAACGCGCTAATCTCAATAACGACGGGTCCGATTTGAAAAATTATTTCACTGTTAGACAGTCTATTTATCGAGGAAAGCTATAGGCTATATATCATCACACTAGGACCAATAGAAGCGGAGAAATGCGGGTAAAACCGCGGAGCACAGCTAGTATTCCATAATCAATATAATAATGTCTATTATTAGGCAATAATAGAAAGTTGTGTTATTTACTTCTCTCATTCTTAATTATTATTACAATCACTAGCTGCATATAAATTTTACATTATTAGAATTAGGCATGACGACAGTATCCATAAATGTTCGAATTAGTGTTTTTAAGGGAAAATGTATAATATATAAATTAAAAATAGTGACTTAGAAATATTAAAAACATTAAGATTAATGAGATTATCAATAAAATAAAACATTGAAATTCTGCAGTCGGCCATTTTGACTGAAACACGCGTGACGTCACGTCTACGTAAACAACTCACAACAACTTCGCGGCAGGTGTATTTTGTTGTTATGAATATGCTGAGAATACGCATTTTTATTTATTTTCTATTTTTTCACGTATGCTTTATCGACTCAGAACAGAAATATAATTGCGAATTCACGAATATGTGGTTCGGGTTTCTCTGCGTCAAATTTATACAATCATTTCATATTATTTTCTCACTTTAAACAATTACTAACACTTTTTTTGGGTATTATTTTTATGTAGATTCACATTGCAATACTGCACACCACTTATAAACTTTGAAATTAGATTCTATAACACTTTATAATTAAATATTTGTTTAATTTTACTTCGCTATGCATACAGATAATTACGTATTTACGTAAGAGTGACGTCACGCCTACGCCATGACACCTGTGAGCTGTTTTAGCACAGTTAATAAATATTTTTTGAAAAATGGCTTTTATCTTCGTTAAATTTAAGTATATTAGCGAAATATAGGGTTTTTCTTGTTTAATAAACGTATACACACATTATGGAAGAGGTTTTGAAAATCTTTCGTCATGCCTAGTCGTTTTTCTTTTTAGAAATGTTGTTTATTTTTAACTACATGCTTTGATTTATTCATTCATTAATATTATATGTTACCTACTTGTGTTCTGTTTGTATCGAACCAAAATACTCGGAAACGGCTTGACTGATTTGCATGTCTTTCGATAGACCGTACACTCAGAAGTTTAAGGTCGCAAAATGGTCGCAAACTATTTTTTTATATCTTTAAGTGTATCCTAACCTACAGTACATGTTCCAAAAATCAAACCTTGCATGACATTATAAGTATGTGACCTCTGATTAATGGCAAAAAAATAAGGAAATAAATTATTATTATAAGGACAAAAACAAATTACTTGTAATAAATCAGAAAGGCTGTATTAAAGTGAATGGTAATTATTTATTCAAATATCCTTCAGATTATTATTACGTAGATGGCAATCTATTCATAAAATTAAACATAACTAAAAACGGTTTAAATTCTAAAATTATTAAAAATCATTAAAATTTAAGTGTTCAATGTATTAATGAATAAATTTTAGGGTTTTTATTGAAATATGAAAAGCTCCTGTTAATATAAAATAAAAATAAATAGAATAAATAAAACGTTTCTTAAAATATACCTATGAACCTACTAAAATAGTATGTTAATCTATTCTATAGGTAGTAGGTATAAAACCCTGGATAAAAATATAAAAAAAACTTAGAAATTATTATTCCAAAATATTATACAACTAATGAAATGAATAAAATAAATATTATTTTATCAATGAAATAACGTTACGCCATAAAAATATTTACGTTACGTTCCTTATTACGAAAAAAAGTCAAAGATCACCCATCACGACTTTGACCGCGCTAAACATTGCATAACCGACCTCTTACAGAGTGCTAAGTCTTGCGTAACTCTAAATTTTATTTTGAATTTTGATCACATAATTTTATAATTAGTGTTAAGGATGATGATAATCATAGATAATTATTTTTTTTTCTACATAAATAAAAATATTAATTCTGGTTATAATTGACGATAAAATATAATAATTTAATTTACGTTTATTTTATAAAAAAAAAATATAAATGTTTGGTGCCTTTCAAATGCTATATTTTTTTAAAGAATAATTTCAGCAGTGAATTTACAACATACATAACAACAAATAATGAGAAATACTTAATTATAAAAGTACCTAATTATCCATCGTTATTTACACGGAAAAAGTTTTCAATTGGTTAAACAATAATCACATGTTATGTTGACAATAGTAAAACTCACCGAATGAAAGTAGGAACAAGGAAAGTATCGCGCGAATTTCCATTTTATTTCGTAACACTAATATGGCAATAAATCAATTAAATTAGCGCCGAGCCATTGTCACAACACAATGAAGGGATTTAAAAAAAAAAAATTAAAAATGTAATCTGTCACAGCTGAGTTTTGCCGCCAAACTGACAACAGACACATGAATACAACTTTCACTATTGCGACAAGGATTTATCTTCCGTGGTTGCCAGCGGAATTTCAACTTTAACACGATCAAAATGGAAGCAACATTCCTTAGCAATGTGTCACGACTTGCGACATTATTCTAATGAGTCATATCCGTGAATTCGAAATTTAAAATCAGGTGGAGGTAAACAAAAAGGCAAATAGAGAAAAATCGACCTAATCTCCTTTGAGTATAACTCAAATTCGCATACATTCTAATGTCAATGTGTGTGCATGTGTGCAGTCCCATTCACTAAGAAAGTAACGTAATGGGATTATCCAATGTCATTGGAAATTAGAAAGAATAACAGTCACTATTTCCTTAGATATAGAAGACATAATCGTTTGAAATATAAAGAGAGTTATGACGTTCTGTAATGCTTATTCATTCAAGTTTAGAAGAAAATAAGAGTGACCCCTCGTATTTCAACTAATATGGAAAGCTTGCACAGATTAAAAATTTTCTTTTCAGATTTATGGTATAATGAAATATTTTATCACGCTTTCTAGTCATAAAAGTTTAATTTTCTTAGGAGAATCTTAAATAATACTGGCTTACTATCTCTAGGATCGCTCTAACCTTTCCCTACCTATAAAAAAAAATTCATCTCCTAATTCCTATGCATGTTGTTTACTTAATTACAATTATACCAGAAAAAAATATATATTGAAAAATATCGAACTATCTACCCGAAACCTATTTTTAAATGGGTAGCAATAAAACGAGTGACTGTAAATTACAGTTCTAAGTGTGAAAATTAATTAATTTGGGTTATAGAATTACTAAGTGAGCGACTGACAGCGAGTGACGAGAAATCAACAGAACATCAACTTACAAACATTAATTTGAGTTACTTAAAATACAAAATGAGCAGCTTCATAATATTTGAGCGACCTAATATTTGTTTGAGTGTCAACGTTACTTCCTGCATTTTTTTCAATATTTGGCAAATGTATTTTTTATACTTAGCGGCATTTTATCTTAAATGAAGTGTTTCGAATACAAAAACCACTTTGAAAAATACACTAATGAGCAGAGTATAATGAGCTCACATTTAAAAAATAAAAATAATATGAAATAACTATTTGAAGAAACACTATTCTATTAGTTGAGAAATTTTATTATTGAAATATAAGGGTAATTAAAAGGAAGGACTTTTGTATAATTACTTTTTTTTGGGGGTTGAGGGCGGGGGAGGGGAGGGGAGGGGGATTATATATCCCCCCCTGAAGGGGGGAAGTTGCGGAAATACATAGTTTTCGAATTTTTTTTTTTTTGTAAAATGTGTTTTTGAGGTTAGGAATACTATTAATTTTCTAACCATACCCATTCGTATGTGTTCAATTGTGCTAGGTTCTCTACCTAGTACCAGCCCAGTATAAAATACATACAAACGAGCAGTCGACGGAGCCCCTTTGGGGCTCCTATCTGTGGTTCTCATGTCAACCTAACACTACGACTCGTGATCCCCGAATTTCATTATTTTGAGGTGTCTAATCGATAGCGGGTAGTGACTTTTCAAAATAAACTGCTTTTCTTTTTCTACGAAAATGCGTAGTTTTTGTGAAAATCGAGAATGAAAATTATTTTGAGAATCGCCCTTAAGTCGCTTCTGGCACTCGCCGGCCGCTGCCGCGGCACGCTCGCTTCGCTCGCTCGGCTCGTGCGGCAGTTCAAGAGTTAACCTAACACGCTCGTCGCTTCGCTCCTCGCTACCTATTTGAATATTAAGAATAAAAGTTTTATAGTTTTTAACCTACGTAGTTTTTTTTGGTTGAGTGGGAATCACCCTAAAGTCGCTTTTGGCACTCGCCACACAAAATGGGCTCACGTTTCGTTATTGCATATATTTTTTTTAGATTTGATATTTACCGTATTAGATTTGTAAAGTAAAATATACATATTTATATCATATTTTTGATTTAATACATAATTGTTTAATTTGCGCTTTTATATTAACCGTAAAAACACATTTATTAAAGGAATCAGTCATTAGTTACAGTCAAGAAGCTTATATCTAATACACTGGAGATTGCACTATGACCATTAACTTGTAACAAGAAAATATGACCTAGAATGACGTCAGTCATGTTTTTTGTCTCTTTCTGTGGAGTGACCACGCTGGTTTGTATATTCAGGATTTTTCGAAATAGAAAAAACTAAAAATCATGGTCTATAAATAATAACGACATATATTTTTAACAGTATTTATATTATAATATTACTGGTCATACTTTATAGGTACATACAATTTTAATTGGTATAGAATGATAGTTTTAAATAACTTTTGGCTACAAAGCTTGGATATGAACCGATATATAGCATTAACATCCTTTGTAAATAGAGGAAAGTTGTGTTTTGCATCAGATGCTGTTTACCAAATTGTAAGCTACTCAGATCTTCTTTTTAAACGCGTTGCTTCGACAGGTAAATTTCAAGCCAAAATCATCAAAGAAAAACTGTTTTTAGCAGCCTTGCACAAATTTCAGCTAACTTTACAAAGTTTATTTTTCAAAAGGTATTTTTTTCTGGGTCGTAATCCTCAGTAATTTTACCCTTGATGGGCACATATATTTCTTTTTATTTTACTTTTTGGAAAGCTGAAATACGTAAAACAAAAAAAATATGAGGTAAGTTAAAAAAGTATAAATTTCAATGTAAAAACGAACAATCTTATAACTAAATGTGAGTGCAATACCGATGTCGTGTGTTGTTTCATTACTAGTAACAATCTTTAAAATGGTGTTGTAAATTTTCATCATAATATTGTTATTACAAAATATTCTCTTCGCTATCCATAAAAACTCGTCATCATGGTTACCTTAGGGCGCTTGTGCACTACAAGGAATTTTACTGTCCGGCATTCCGATTTTTTACGGTCCGGTTTGGCATGAAAAAACCGATGAATTGGCTTGTGCACCTGTCCGTCTTTACTCGGATCAGTGCGGTACAGTTCAAGGAAGTTTGGCGGTATAATGCTATCATAAATGATTGTTTTTGCATTTTACAAGAAACGAGTAAAAAATATAGAAGATGAAATATTATATTAGGTACTTCGTTATAATAAAAAGTAAAGTTCCGTAAGAGATTTAAAATGCGTGTTTCACTGATTTATTTTAATCGGTGACGAGGAGCTAAAGCTATTCCCACTTGAACTTTAACTTACCAACACTTACTTAGATAATAATTATAGGTCAATGTATATAAAAATAACAATACCGACTTTTCAAATCACATTGCCAGCTAAAAGGAAGTAAAACAAGAGCTTGCTTTCAATTGGCATATGCTGTAAAAAGAGTAAAATCCAAGCAAGTGGGCATTCGAAAACAATTATATCTACAGCGACTCGTAGACACAAAAAACCATCCGGAATAGGGAAAAGTGAAATGTCGGACAGTAAAATAACGTATAGTGCACAAGCTAGCATTTAGATTAATGGCGTGCCATACCGGACCGTAAAAAATCGGAATGCCGGACAGTAAAATTCCTTGTAGTGCACAAGCGCCCTTACTTGTTAAATTTGTTTATTGAAAACTTGTTGAAAATGATAAAGTATTAGGGAAATAACAAATTTAACATGACTGCTTACTAAAATGATGCTAAATTAGACAATTTTTGCCATTGAAATGATTCTAAACAGGTAAATGCAGGAGTATTGAGGAATATTGTAAATAACGTAAATATACACTTGCCTGTGAAATTCTATGCCAGAATTTGGTGTCCAAACACTTCTGCAATTTTGCACAATACAATGCATTCTTTATATTCGGAAAATATTCATTAAATAAGCAACAATATTAACTTAAATATTCGAAGCGACGCAATTTTTTTGACACACATGCCATATTGACAAAGTGAGAGTTGCTACAATTTTATTATGGTGACTACCCATAATCAGGGAGTATCGCTTTTTAATAATTGGTTCAGATACTTATTTTATTTAGCATAAATAATAATTGTCTCATCCAACAATGCTTCTGAATGACGTTGTTGGCAATTTATCAACAAACTCATATACAAAAACTAACCTTTTGCATAGAATATTACAGCATACATAGTAGCCTTGGGAAAACTTCGTATTAACAGTGGCAATACCAAGTTAGGTGTGAAAGTGATAAAAAACATGAACTGGGCAATATTTTCTTGTTACACGTCAATGTTCATACCGAAATCTCCAGTGTATTAGATATAAGCTTCTTGGTTACAGTGAACGAAACGTCAGCTGTCAAAAACGTCGTAAATAATAACCAAATTTTCTGAATTTCAAAAAATTATATCTTGAAAAGTAATGGTTTCCGCAAGTTGAAACTTTCCAAAATTAATTAACAAACTTAGAACTATAACTTAAAAAAAAATCAACGCTCTAGCGAAACGTAAAGGTACTAAAGACGAGCCAATTAAAACAATGTACTCCGTAAAAATAAAGTAATATGCATGCATTTATTTCAATCAAATGAACAAAAAATAAAATAAGACGCTTCAGTCAACTAAAAAAAAAACCAACTCCCAACTCACCTGACTGCAACGATTCGTCGCCCCGCCCCCATTCGAATTCGCGCGAATTTAAAAATCTGTAGTTTTTATTAAAAAAACGTATCAAAATAAAAAACATAAGCCCTCAAATAGAATATCAGTAACCGATAATCATTAATAAAGCAGCTTACAAAACTTTGCTCAAAGTGAACTTTTTAGTAGTTCGCTAAGTATAACCTCACTTAGAAAAATCGAATCTATCTTAATATTGAAGTCTCTCTGTATTTCCAGTCGCTCACTTAGTAATGAAGTCGCTCGGATAAAATTTTAATATCTGAAATGGATTTATCACAATCCACTTTTTGTAAGCTCGTTCTGGATTTTATTATAAATCAATATTCGTCGTCAGTTTAGTTAATTTTTCGCTTAGTCAAATTCATACCGCTCAAGTTATTAAAACAGTATGTCATCATCAGTCGCAAAGTTTTTTTTGTCCGCTCGTTTTATAATTCCCCTTTTTAAATTATTAAAAAAATGCTGTGATTTGTAATACATATATTATTTATGCGTAAAAAAGTACAACGGGACCGATTAATTCTTGAAATAACTACTTAATAAAATATATTAGTTACTTGCAATTTGCAAAACTTAAATGTATTCGTTATTCTAATTTTATCTTATTTTCTTACCTACGCCATATTTAATCACAATGTTAAATTTTTAAATTATACAATTTATAAGCTTACAATACTTATATACGTTTTCTTCAGACCAAGTGTGACACACAATTGAATTAAAACAATAAAATACAATTAACATTCCGAAAAAGGGAGAAACAATTGATTTATTAACTACGCTTATATTACGGCTTTGCCTATGTGTTAAAAAATGCCAAAGCCTATATAATTATTAAACGCGGCTTTGGTTATCTGGTAAAAATATCATATCCCATTTAATTGTTAAAATATTATACAGGGTGTCCCACGGTTGGTATACTAAGCTCAAAGGAGGTTATAGTTTTGCATACGTTGAGTACGTAAAAAATACTTATAAAATTCCAGGAGCAGTTTTTTTTCAAATAGATGAACTCTTAAAACTCTATGTGTACACCCATAACAAGCAACCCGCCCAACTTTGCCACCAGTTCGTGAGCTATCGTTTAAGATTATGTTTTCATAGACAAAATCCTCACATTAGAGAAGCGGTACATCCCGGCTGCTAAAGAAGAAAACATGGATTTTCAGGAAAAATTTAGTAAAAAAATTATGACGTAATTTTGTTGTTTAAGTATTTTTTACGTGATCAGTGTATGCAAAACTACAAGACCCTTCGCGCTTAGTATACCAATAGTGGGACACCCTGTATAGCCTTGTAAAAGACATTTTAAAAACGGACGAGTAAGTTTTTCCTGGCCTTCTTCCTTCTCTGAGCCTCCATGTGTCATATGAAAAATACTCTATCTACATAATGTAGCTGTGCTGGTAATAAATAATTATTACCTATAGTATAGTTTAGTGAAATAATAATTATATAACCAGATCTTCCAAATCTTGTCTGTCTGTCGACATTTACATATTATTATGTATACTATGTTGATTAGAAAACAACACACATTTTAGTGTAGTCGGGTAATAATTGTGTAAAAATTATACACACGGACAAACTTTATCGACAAATCACAATGACAAATTATTAGTGTTATTAAAAGTACGGTTAGCAATATAATATACCTAGTAATTTAACCAACTTTGAAAAGTGACATTTTTCTTTTTGTTTGATACTCAATATATATTTTTTTTAATTTATAAACTCTTCATAATACCTAAAGTGTATAAAAGTATGTACTAAACAATCATTTATAATTAACTACACGTCAAGTTCACATCAAAATCGGTTCAGTAGTTTTTAAATGATAACCAAACAAAGTAAATGACTAATCAGAAAGTCCTTACACAACTTTACTAAAGGTACATTTGCCAACTAGAGTTTGACCTACTTTCCGTTAAAACAAGAATATTACACTTATTTAACCACATAAAACTGGTTTCTAGCTAAGTAGCTAGACTTACTCATAATCTAGGTATTATTTAGGTTTAAAGATAGTACTAGACGAAGTAATAAAATCTAACAACTATAATAATGAACTAGCTTTCTGCCGGCGACTTCGTTTGCGTAATCTGCATATTCGCAGAAATACAGGAAAAATGCGTATTAGTATAAGAAATAAAAACAACAAACAGTACATAAAATCTTTATTTAAACAAACTTATGTCTACAAAAATCTGAAAAGCGACCTTCCTCAACCTGAAACAAATATACCTATGTAAATAACAAACGACAATTTCTATTACCTATCTCTTCTAAAAAGTGCTAAAAGGAAGCATGAGGCAAAATTTCAAGTTTCTAATCGGGTGAACGGGTGAAACCGCAAAACATAACCAGTCATATCATCAAGGTAGGTACTAGAAAATACAGGAAAATATATGATTTATTATTAATTTTTTGTTCAATTCGTACATTAGGAGTCATTCCCAACTCAATAGTGTACATGAAAACAATAGGCCTTCATTAAATTCTTATTAATTCCTCATTAACAAATCAACTTGCTAAAGAACTTGTCATATTGCTAAAACCCGCCAATTTTGACTTACAAAATGGCGGGAAAAATATTTTTCATCTGTGGCCTTTTTCTTTTCTTTTGTAAGTATTTTTATTACCATATAAGAAAATATAATAATTTCCAACATCACGTATCTACGTGAAATATACTATTTTATCATAATTCGCGAGAATTCACTTCCAGTATTAGGTAAGTAGGATATTCAATTAATATCTAAGAAAATAATATTCAAAATCAATTAGTTAATAATTTATAAAAAAATCATAATATTAAATCGACATTCTTATAATATTATGTAAACGTATTTAAAGCATTCCATTATTTCATTTATTAACATTCCAACTCTATATTTTCATGATATATTATAATTCACTAGCTGCTCTTCGCAGTTCGCGGTTTCACCCCCGTGGCTGCTGTTGGTCGTAACGTGATGATAATATATAGCCTATAGCCTTCCTCGATAAATGAGCTATCTAACACCGAAAGAATTTTTCAAATCGGACCATAAGTTCCCGAGATTAGCGCGTTCAAACAAACAAACTCTTCAGCTTTATAATATTCGTATAGATTTAAAATAATTATCCAATTTGAAAGGTACATTTTTTATACAATCAAATCAAATACAACCAATACACATACCTACTTTTATAAAGTAAGTACATTTTTATGTGAATAATCATATTATGTAATGAGTATAAGATAACAAAACCAGATTTATAAAAATACTAAAAGAATTCAACACTGCAATACACGTAAAGGCCTTGACACACATTTTTATGCAACGCGCGTGTCACAGGTTTTTACACATGTGTGAATGCCTTAAGTAAATATTGTAATTTTGCTTTTTGGGGGCAATTACTTCATAACTTTCGATCGATTTTAGAGTTTCATAGTTAACTGTATGAACTAAAATACAGTACCTAATAAATGACTAAAAGACAATAATGAGAATATTTTAGTAATAATAAAGTTGGAATCAGATATGTGTTTAATTTCATTTTTATGTTCAATATGTAATTACAAATGGTTAGTTAACCAGGATGAATATTTTTTTCGTAGCACCTTACTATTTTTCCACGATAAGTAAATTATTTAATTAATAATTATTATCTAACCAGATTTAGCAACGTAGTCTCTTGCACAAAGAAATAATAAATTCAGTACTTAATAATTGGAACCGTATTATTTTTACTTTCATTTATTGCTGAATACATACGCTCTACTACTTACTTTTTTTTTAATTTGAAAGACACAGTTATGTATCTATTAATGGGTAATATTACATAGGGACATAGGGAACGAGATTTAAGGCTTAATCTTTAAAAATACGCAACGGATTTTGATGCGTTTTTTTTAATAGATAGAGTGATTGAAGAGGAAGGTTTTAATATAAGTATAATTTGTTAAGGTTAGGTTAGAAATAATACGAATATTAGAATATTCTGATATATGTTCAATGATACATCCCGTATTATAATGCGGATTTATCGAATAAGGCGCTACCTACATGCACGGGAACGCGGATGACTCGATAAAACATTGAAATGTCTAAAATTCCTTCAGATTCTAGTATTTTGGAATAAGCTAACTATATTTTGATAAAGGAATAAAGAAAAGTTGTTTCTCAGGTTCGTTGACAGAAGCAAGGTTCTTCATAGTGCCGGAAGATGTCGCTATGCTGTTCACGACTATCTATGGATTTGCTCCACCGATTCGCAAAGGTACAAGTGTTTATTGCAAAAATATATAAATTGAGCGATTGTGTGAATAATTTTATATTTAGTTTTAAAATTAAATAGAGCGTTCTTTAAAGAAATATTCAATCACTTTACGTGTACAGAGATATCTACGTTGAAAGAAATATTTTTGTAAAATTATAGCATCCTAACTAGTATCAGAGAATAATAGTAACTGTCGTTACTACCTAGTATATAGCTATTAGCTATGCCAAACATTTATATTGTTAGTGTTATTCTGGTAAATGCTACAGTACCTACTGCCTAGTATCATCCAAATCGGTTAAATTATTTTCGCATAAAAGAGTAACAAACATACTAACACATATTCTTACAAAATTTCGCGTTTATAATATTAGTCAGATATTTAAGAAGCTAAGAATTCAACACAAAAGAGGCAAGGGGGCCAGATAAATAAAACCAAAACATCAAAATCAAATATATTTATTCAGTAACATTTTTTTCATTTTCTGTAGTCATTGATTACATAATGAAAGTAGTAGAACAAGCCGCTCAGAGATAACATAAATACATTGATACACTTAAACCTATTTGAGAAATTTTAAATTATGGAAAAAAAATCGATCGAATACGATTTACGAGGCAGGATTCGAACACACGTCTCATTTATTAAGCATTTTGAAAGCTATAAAACTAAAATATCAATAATTACTAGCGAATTATTTATATTTATTATATATTTACAGGTAACGACCACCGAATAGGGTTCGGCTACCGTTTCGGCAACCACGCTGATGTTCAAGTGCTGTACGAATTGGGTCCTCAACTTACTACGAAAAAATTGTCATCTGTTGGTTAGTACGTTGGTGATTTTTTAATAATTGCCTTTATATCTACGAAGTATGTGTACCTACATGTATTTATTTCAATTAATGGTTTCTGACCTTATTCTCATAAAAATGAAAGAATTTTCATAAAAATCAGTTTTGAAGTTTAATTACAATGTAAAAATAATAATTTGATTAATAGATAGATAGATAGGTTTTTTTTTAATAATAACATATACTTAGTCAGAAGCAAAAGAAATATGAAATACGTATTATTTTTATAAAGATTACGTTATATTATCTGTGGTTATATTATGTACAGTTTACGCACGCTCGATATATAGAACGAAAATAGGAACTTTATTGTAAAGCAATCCTTCTCAAAATTTTCACACTCTTGTAGGTACTATCTACTGTGATTGTATTGTTATAACTTATACAGCTTGTACGATTAAGTACCTAATCGTACAGACAATACATGTTCCCGGAATACTATCCGTCGATATTGCACTTTTCATTATAATGTATTAATTATTATTTTACCACACAATAAGTTAGTTCGCAGTCGGATTCCGCACCGGGCGGAGCTCCATCCTAGATCATCTCATCTCATCCCATTATAGTGAATTAATAATAAATATCTCAATTTATCTCAAATCTCAATCTTATAATTTACCCCAAAACCTCCCCCAACACAGCTTTCTAGTGTGTTTTATTTTAGTAGTAGTTAGGTATAGTAAATTAATGAATCATGAACTAGAGTAATTTATGCATCTGATTATTTATCTTCTTTATGTAGAAATTAAAATATTTTCACAAAACATGTTTTACCGTTAAACCATAGATGATAGACAACGATTATAGATAAATTTAAACCTAAACCATGACTTTAATAGTTTATAGTCTATGTTTTTGTAATAAGACGGGAATAGACAATATGTTTCTATATTTACTTATATATATTAGGTATATATTTTTGTTCAAGGTGTACCTCCCTTACCGTCATTGGATCGCAGCATTCGACGGCCACTAGTCGACTTGCTCGTACGGAGAGGAATTTTAAAGGAATCGAATCATAGTAAAGCACATGATAAAGCGAAACCGAAATAAATATATTTTATTTTACATCTAGTCTTTTACTGTGTAAATTATGATAACTTTTTGTGAAAAAGCAATATTATTTTAATAATTAAATTCCGACTTGCATAATAATGTCCAGTTAATGATGCATTTACATCAAACGAACATAGAGCTAGAGCTAGAGCAAGAGCATTCTTTCGTGATCTGTCAGTGTAAACGAAAACTCGTATTCAGTGTTGTTCAGTATTAGAACATTGCATAGAATCTTTTCGAACGCACTAAAAACAACGAAAGAATGCTTTACGCCTGTTTACACTAAAATAATTTGACATAGTGGGGTTAGAATGAGCATTCGCTCGTTTGATGTAAATGCACCGTAATAAAAAGCCTGAGTATTATCTTCTACTAATTTGAACATATTATCACATAAAAAAGATATGTAAATTGCAGTAATGTTGATTTATTACTTGTAAAAGCATAGTGTTGTCAAAAAAACTTATTCAAGGTATTGAAATTTCATAAATCCGGTAAAAACCGGTTTTAAAACAGTCAAAAGGGGAAATAAAAGACAAAAATTTGAAATTATATCGTGTATTATTACATTCCTACATATAAACATTAGTCTTTCGTTCATGGCATTAC
The DNA here is from genome assembly GCA_907164665.1 of Colias nastes. Lineage (NCBI taxonomy): Eukaryota > Metazoa > Arthropoda > Insecta > Lepidoptera > Pieridae > Colias > Colias nastes. The sequence continues at coordinate 47,407 of CAJQZM010024932.1, forward strand.
AATTTTGAACATTTATAAAATAATATTATTATCTACACCCTCGCTAACTTTGGGAATCGAACTTTGTCCCTTATTCATACATTAACCCGTAACTAGAAAAAATACTACAGATCTTATCTAAGATACAAAATTGCTCTGTCAAAAATGATACAGTTTCACCAAAAAGGTAGATAGCGTACAATACTTGATATTGCTATAGTACTATTTTTAATTCCTTTTTGATGTTTATAGAAATTTTTACTATATATGGATTTGTATGAAAAAAACGTATTTTCTATAATTTTAACGTATGGAATGTTTATTTTTT
>CAJQZM010024933.1:6380-34287 GCA_907164665.1 Colias nastes
TTTAAAAACTGAAGCAAGTGAGCTATAAAAATAACATTAAAATGTATCATTTATACTCTATGATAAGCTATTATGACTAATTAATAACTTTTAAGCTATACCTTATTTCATCAGCGTAAAGATGAACACGTCTGCCAGAGGAACCTGTCTGTTGTCGCTGTTCGTTGACATCGTCAACATCGTCGGGCGAAGATGTATCTCGGATAGGCCTAGGCGTAGCAGAAGCTAACCCACTAGGTCCAGGCATAGCGATAGCTAGCCCGCTAGGTCCAGGACGCGACGAAACTGGGAGCACAAGTGGCTCGTAAGAGTCCAACACTTGCACTCGCGGAGTTGTAGCCAACAGCGGCTCACTAGAGTCCAAAACTGATGCACTACTCGAAAGCAATGAAAAGGAGGCCGTGACAAGCGGCTCACTTGAGTCCAACACTTGCACTCTCAACTTTTCAGGCGAAGAAGCGGAACTGGAACACTGAGACTCCGAGGACACCATGGTAGCTACGTTGTTTTAGGGCTTAACAGGAGTACGCACGAAACGATCTCGACTGAAAAGCGGCAAACGAACGGTAACTGAAAATGGCGCCATTTTTTTTTTTTTCCACGATACAAAGCGTACAATTAATTTGTTAAATTATAAATTGCGAATATTAATAACTTTATTTTATTTAATCTATTTTACAATAACTATAATAATTATTTTTAATGTTGTTGTTAAAAAATATACAAATTTCATAAATAAAATTTAAATTATAATATTTTTTTTGTTAGATAGAAATGTTTTACCTGAAATGAAACGCGTTTGACAATCGCTGTATGTCAATTTGACACTGTCATAACAGTAAGTTCGCGTTTCAAAGCTAAAATGGAGTAAAATTTTCCGATTTTCAAAAATTCGTGACTCAAAAACTAAAAGTTTGCGTAGTGTGAAATTTCAGATTTAGGTTCCATAGGACAATAGCTAACCACAAAAAAATTTACGACTCTCAACTCCACGCCCTATAATGTACAGTTTAGCCAAAGATAGTGTTTTGATACTACTGTCATAAATAAGTGATAAGCTGATAACGCCTTTGTGTTTTATGAATAACTAGCTGCTCCGCGCGGTTTCACCCACGTGGCTCCACTCTACACTGTTGGTCGTAGCGTGATGATATATAGCCTATAACCTTCCTCGATAAATGGGCTATCTAACACCGAAAGAATTTTTCAAATCGGACCAGTAGTTCCCGAGATAAGCGCGTTCAAACAAACAAACAAACAAACAAACTCTGCAGCTTTATAATATTAGTATAGATAATTAATTCAATAAATTATGTGTTCATAGGTCATATTTTAATGTATTTTTTGGTATGTTTATTTTTATTTCCCTCTTTCAGACCAGTATTTATTTTAAAAGAGGCATATCAATTATCAATCATCTTCAGATATAATAGTTATTCCCTATTTTTTATTAACATGTAAATTGTAAAACCTCATTCTAATATTTAATTTTTCATCAATTAATGAACGATTCGATAAATAACTAGTTTAATAAAAATTACTATGAATAGGTAGTAATTATAATAAATCACATAAAAATTATCAAAACCGTTAATAGGAGATTTGCCGGTCCACATACTAATATTAATTTTCAATCAACATGGCGTTTATTAGTATTGCTATTTGCGTAAACAGTTAACTAATGATTCATGTTAATTAGATATATCAAGTGAAGCATGCGTGGTCGAAGCGTGTGCGTACATAATATGTACTTATTGTGGTTTATGACCCTTTATCAATCAGATGTACGTCATCGGAATGCGGAGAATGCTCAACGGAGAGGATGGTGATCTAATTCCTTGAATTAGCTTTAATTTCATTATCAAAGAACGCATGTTAAACATGTTTAGTCTGACTATATACTACACAGAACAAAATTCTGAGCATTTCGTTTTCCAAATGTAGCCAAAATATTACTTGAATTTCAAGCTTTTCTGTAGGCGCGCGTTTTAAAGCTAAGATGAAAATCTAGAATATTTGTATTACAAAGCTGACTTTTCATCTAGGTTTTGTTATTATGACTACATAACAGTGCTCTTGTGATACGTAGAAGTTAATCCAAAAATGTTGGTGATGTTATAAATTGCAATTCAAATGCCCTGATATAATGTTGATTTTTAATTAAATTTTGTGGATATCTAATTAATAAGGTAGGTGTATTTTCGATTAACTAACAAGTTACTAAGCTATAACTACAAAAAAGCAACGATGATCATGAAAACGGCTCCACTAAAGTGCGTCCGAATATCGAAATTCATGCGATACATCTCTGAGATATCAATGAAATTGGTGTATGAATCAAAGTCTCCCGGTGGCAACCGAGTCTGTATAAGGCTAGCACATTATATATATAATGAGATGTGAATAGGCCGGATATTTTTGGTTCACATAGCGTCAGAGAGATCAGCGGAGGTTAGACGCCGCAGTTTGTGACTGTTGATAAATGTGTCTGAGAACTCGTTTATGATCTGTGGTCTCGTATTGTGGCTTATTTAATATCATAATTGTATGTGTCAGATGTAATTCAAAAATGAATGACGCATTTAATCTTATAATATAAAAATGAATCATAAAATGTGTTGGTAAGCGCACTCGAGAACGGCTGAACCGATTTCGATAATTCTTTTTTTATTATATTCCTTGAAGTACGAGGATGGTTCTTATGGAGAGAAAACGTAAACATGTACCACGGGCGAAGCCGGGGCGGACCGCTAGTTATATTATAAAACATTTTACTGTTCACATTTAGTCAACTTCACTCTTTTATTTTTATCGTAATAAATAACTACTCATACGTCGTTTTGGTATCAGAGAAAGGATAATTTTAATGTGTAATAGAAAATTATACACAGGTAGGTAAAATGTTTGAGAGATAAAACTTAGTAGGTATCTAATCTGTGATAAAACTAATGAATAAAATATATATACATTTAGAATTTTGGTCCCGTTATTTGTCACTATAATGGTTAGGGCATCTAGGATGAAAAAAAAAATATGAAGGCTAAGATTGCGAGCCACTTTTTTTAAATCCATTTAAAGTTTTAAATGGATTTAAAAAAAATCTGCATTCCATTTACGTTCGGAACGACTTATCTGGTTTATATAAGGAATATGGTTTTCTGAATCCTGATTTTAATACTATTCTAACGATTAAAGCTTTATTATAAATAATGAATTAGTTGAATGAAAACTAAAAACCATCCAGCTACCTAATTTGGTCATTTTTATAACCCTCATAGGTACTAAAAACACATCATCCATACTGAATCGTGGTAAAACGTACAAAAAGTTCATAATCAGACCTTAGGTACGGTATAATATAATATGTGCGTATATAAAGGCAAAATTTTAAAAGATGCAAGAGTAAAATATAATCAATTGACACATTCATACTTCCGCAATATTCTTCATCTTTCTGTTGGGTTTTTGCGCTTGAAAGATTCGTAACTATACATTTTCTTATACAAAGATACAGAACTCAGAAGGGAACTTGAGGGACAAGACTTGAATATCGAACTGAAAGGGGATGGAAATTTAGATGGGGAAGGTCTAACGCGTGATAACACAGGAGCATTCATATGTCGAAGAGTATACGTGTTGAATTGTAAAGTGAAATATGTGTGAAAGCAATTGATTTTATACGTTGATTAAAGCTGTAAAAGGTACATTTTCCTTTTACCTAGATACGGGTAACTGTGGCTTAATGTTGTAATCCCTAGTAGAGGAGAAATATTATATTATATTCATGGCACAATACCGCGGTCTGTGTTTAGATGACCGAATTGTTTGAATACACTTGCAGCCGCACTAGTTTAATGTTTGATTTTGATATGTTGCGAAACGATCTTGTATTGAAATATCGATCTTGTAATTTATAAAATAAGATGAAAATGAAATAAACTTTTTCCCTTCTTATGTCAAGCGTCGATAAGTGAAGCTATAAAAAATCTGCTAAAAATACCTACCGCTCAATCAAGTAAATAAACTATACCATTCCATTCTTACGTTTCTGTGATCTGTGATTCTTACCTACATTAATAACTACTATTTATTATAAAACACTTACTGCCTACAACTTCCTACGAGTAGTAACCATCAATCCACAAATGATAAAGTTATACAAACATTGCACAGGACGCATTTTCCTGTGATTATATTCTCTCGAAATGTATTTGCATTGTCTAGATTAACTGCAACAAGGAAAATATTACTTACCGGGGGATTTTTTAAATCAAGCCAGATATGTTATAAATGTGAGGATTTTAACTGATGGATAAAGTTGTTTAAAATGAAGTGTCTAGTAAATAGTTCCTTCTAAAATACTAATGCTATGAGTATTTTTTCCTGAAACAAGGTGAAACATTAAACCGTGGATAGGAGTAAAGAATAAACTAAATAGCCTTAAAGTACTACAAAATAAGAAAATGTTACAAGACTCGTGATGTAACTTGTAAGTATATTACGCCTACGTTGCAACGGCTAATGTTATTATCTATATTTTTGCATAGGTAGGTACCTACTACCTACGTATCTCACTCACCTAGTAAAGTGAAGTTCTTTAGTACATAGTGTACTATTTTATATTTAGTTACATTGATATTGATATGGGCGTGCTATCATTACGAAAAGTATACGGAAACGTGAATCCATCATGTTTACAAAAGATTTGAAATACATATTTGACTGTTTGATTTAATTTTGTTAAAGTTATCAACTTCATTGAAATATTTTAAATACCTCTAGGTAGGTACCTACTAGATGAAAATACATTAACTAAGAAATCTTAAAGGTAGGTACTTAAAAATAAACCGTTAATAATAGGTATGTATGGTAAATTATAGTAAAAATAACATTTACTTTTTTTTCTTGAAGGTAACTGAATTGACGTCAATGTAGCCAATTATTATTAGCTGCAAAATATAAGTTCAGTTTAATTTTCTTTAAGTAAACATGTTGTTCTATTTACTTAAATTTTATTTTTCTATTTATATAAATTACTTAAATATAAAAAAAAGATACCTAGACCTACTCAAACATATATTTGTAGTTTAGGTATTTTTTTTTAGTTTTTACCGAGGCGGATATACCTACTTAAACGTTGAATAGCAACTTTTGCTAAAATATTAAAACGTTACTAATGCAATAAAATGCACTGAGCAAAAGAGAAAAGAAATCATCATACGCGATATTTGCAGTAACACCTACCATAAACGTATGACGCATTTTCCTACAGGCTGCACTTGGGGTTCCCATATTTTCTAGACCGATTGGGGTTGAGAAAATCAATACACATATACTTGATAGACATGTAGATTTCTTGGAATACCAGTTCATTGACCCTCTATAACACGAGAGCCTTGACAATAGATAACCCCATTACATTGTTATTTAAGTACTAGGCCAAATCCTAAGATAATAAATAATCCAAATCATCTTATCTTTTATTCTTTGACTTGTCTTACATTATTTATATTTTATACATAATATGAACATTTTTGTCATGATAATATGTTTGGAGAGTAGTAAAATAAAGCGAAATGTAATATTTTTGTTGTAGTATGTATAAGAATAAAGTACTTAGTCTTGTTAAAAGCAGATTCATTTCCAAAATGGAACAGAAATTAGAACGAAAAAGCGCGCAAAGAAACGGCCCCAATCCAGACGAGCGGTCCCACAGAGCCCGGTCAAAGTTTGAATAATTTATACACAATCGACAGTTGTACATCACTTCACCTCTTTTCGCACTGTTGTGAGGCGTTTTAAATTGCGTTCCGCGGTTTGCAGTTGGCGAACTACTGAACTTTGGGGCTAAGTGCCGTGGGTAACTGCGTATGAAAGCTAAAAATGTTATGCCATAAATTATTCCGCGCTTTGGAGTGGATATGCGAGCCTATTAAATCTGGCCGCTTTTTGCAACATATATTCGCGTAATTTTAGATATAGTCCGTGTTTATATTAGGATATTTATTTTACGTGAAGCACTATTTGAAGAGTATATTTCATAAGCGTCCCCTCATAGGTTGGTTTGGAGATTTACTTTGAAAAGATGCAGCTGCTCAGAGAAAGCAATATCATCTATAAGGGGGCATTAATCGATTTCAAATCTAATATACTCGAGAATATTGTGTGCCTTTCCTGTTTGTACTATAATAACATGTGGTCTCTTTGATATTAATGTAGCCAGCAATCGTAGGTCACTACTCTTCACATTTGAAAGGGAGAGGACACAATGGACGGAAGCGATCAATCAGTAGGAACCCACGCTAGGGGAGACCACGTTGGTCCGTAATAAGCAACGACGGACCCCACCAATGTATAGTCTGAGATTTTACTATTTAATGCGGCGATGTTAAGTAAAATTAGTTTAGAAATTCCCGTTAGTGTGAACCATTTGCTTACGCATCGTTAGATTATGATGTTTCTGTTGAAGAAGTTTTGTGTCAAAACTCAACTGTCTGTAAGGAAAGCTAGCCGTATTTATAGGATGGGAACCTTATTTTACGTACTTATCCTTGTGCTCGTTAGAAATGAATCTTAAGGTCACAATTTTCACTAAATAATTTCTTGCAAATAATGTTACGAAAGATTTTAGTATTAATACTAAAGAAAAATAAAGAATTTAAGGAAAACCATGCCAAAGGTCAAGGGACATTCACACGGACGTTTCAACTATTACAGGCGTAGATTTGGGTGTGGTTTTTACCATTTAAGGTGAAGTAAATTGTCTGTGGCTTTAGTATAAAATGTCCTCATGTCGCATAAAAGTTGATGTTATTACATAATAATGGCTATGATTGAATGGATATTCTGATTTCTGCGATTTTCGCATATTATGTTATATGCACAACAATTAATATACCTACCTAACGTAAGTATTGAAAGTACGTAATTGTTTTTAGAGTATCGGACACTAAATTTATAAAGACCAAAGTTTGGGGGTGTATTTATCACGATTTTACGTCAGAACGGATTTGGATAAGTTGATTAATTTTTTGATTAATTTTTCCACTAATTCTTACAACTGCGATAACAACCAAAGCAGACAAACTTAAAAAAAAACGTACGTAATAGCAAAAGCTAGTCACTCATGACAGGAAATTTAATCAACTTAATCATATCATAAATGCCAAAAACAACAGAGACGTGAGATGCATATCAGAAAGCACCACATTCCGCCAGGTTTAAGCGAAATGTGCTCGGCAGATGGTCGAGCGAAAATCGCAAAGATCACAAAAAATAAACAGGATTCCGCACCTGCCTCAGATTTAACGAGCGCGTGACAAAAACATCTGCCGGGATTGCGGGATGGTGCCGTGAACGTGACGTTTCCACGGCTCCTACCTATACAAGAACTACGCTTATACTTCGTACGGCTCGTATCAATACAGGAACTACAAATAGTGGACCACCTTTTATCGATAAAAGTGAACGCTACACGGATAAATACAAATTTGTTTGATGCTAGAAATACTAGGAAATTGTGAAAAGTAGTAATGTTATGTAAATAATATAAATTTGTTTGATGGTAGAAATTCTAGGAAATTGTGATTTGTGAAGAGTATTAAAGAATGTTTTGTAAATAATATATCCCAGTAGTTTTTGTTTTTGCTGTGTTCTGATTTCTGCTAAAACATTCTCAAAGTACTGCGTATATTTTGTTCAAACTTGATATGCCGTTTCAGGTAGATGATGACCTAGATTCTAGAATAGAATATATAGTCCAATAGATATGTTATGTAGAAACTCAAAACAAATTATAGATCCTAGGTGGTAATCATGTTAACATGTTAATTCGTTTAATAAAACGTATACTATATAGTATAAACTGAACGTTTTATAAACGTAAACGTAATTGTGCACATATTTTAATAGGAAGAGACCCGATATTCATCGTTCATTATAAATCAAATGTATACCGATCCGATAATGATTGTAGCACGTCTAATGATGTAATTTGATTGGAGAAGTACAAGAAAGAAACGGGTGCGAGATTACGTATAAAAACTACTTTCGATGATGATTCGAATTATCTAACAGTTATCTATGAAAGTGTTGGAGTAGTACCGGTGAGTGACGCTCTATAGAAACTGTTATAGATCTCTTATTGAGTGCAGTGAATGTATATGAATTTGAAAATTAAGAAAGCTTTATTTTACGTTAAGACAACTGTATAACCACAAAAAGGAAATCTGTTAATCCTGAGACTACAAGCTGACCCGAAAAACATATTTGGAGGCGGTCTATACATTTTATGTGTAATCAAACGGGTTAAATCAACCGATCTTTATACATATTCTATAAGGAGTCGAATCTCGCATGCTCCAGTTATCTCTATTCAAATGAATGGTAATCATTTGGAAAGTAATGTTATGATATGCGATATTGTGTTCGTATGATATACATGTACATACATACACTACGATTGTATGACCTCGGCTACTTTCGGAAGTGCCTATTCAATTTTATTTCGCCTTGTATATAGCAACCAAGCAAGGTCGTGTAGCCCACATGCGAATGGTAAGCGTCATGTTATAATAATTAACTTCATTCCAGTTGTTGAAAATTATTGAGAAACTAGTGAAAGAGAACACGATCTTATATGTGTTGGCATCAAAACTAAAGATACTATGGACTACAAATCTTCTTTAACTCAATATACGGCAAAAGGAGTGCCTAACAAAAGTCTTTACGATCGACTACTTCACAGATGAAATGAGTAGGATGCGGATCTTAAAATTGAAAATTGCTCACTATAATCATAGTGAACATATCCACAGCCTTCACAATTAATATTTAATCTCTCTCATGAAAGCATTCACTAACCTAGATAACGTTATTCCAGAAAGGAAGTTAAACATGCAGGCTTTCAAGTAAATCACTGACATTGAGTCGGGTCAACAGTCTAGTCCCTTGTGTTCTATTTATGTTTCATACAGTTGTGAGATGAGCCTCAGCATTTGTGATAATGAGTTACGTAATAAGAGATACATTTTACCAGTAAAGTTTTCGTTCCTAACCTTTTTAGCGAAAATCAAGCGAAATTTCAAAGGCGTTAATCAGATTTTCCGGTGAAATGAATATTTTTGCCTTAAATAGATTATTTTAAGGGTACGTACAATATCGAAGCGGTAAAGTTTAATGGAACCTCTGACGTTAAACTTCGATATCTCTTCGTTTGTCTTATTGTTTGCGTGTCACAAACGGTTTCTGAGAACGAGCCAAGTTAACAATGTAGGTATGAGACGAAGATAATAAATTGCGAACAAATCTTTAGCGAGAAACATAATCAATAACAATGTCATCTGATTGCAATAGATTGGACTGATGGGAGCCAATAAAGCGGGGTTTGAAGGTTTTACCTTTTATTCATACGAGACAATATTTTTTAATCATTACTGGTATAAAAGAAGGTATGTTTTGCTATATTTATGCAAATAATACGAATCGGCGGTATATTCAGCTTCTTTGAATTTTTTTTTCTTATATACTGATTTCTTATATACCTCTATAGCAGTTTTTTCAGTATGGTCTTTAATATTAATTCTATGAACGCTCACTTAACTTCTGAGTTCAGTTTCTTAGAAGAGCCTTATAATATGTTCCAGTAGACTGTACAGGTCCATAAATTAATGATGGGCTTTAAGTTTTAACGTTGAATACCAAGAGAGCAGATAAAGAGCAAAGGAAGTCAGGTTAATTATTCAGGGATGTTTAATACTTTCCGGATTATGTGACTGTATCTCTTACGTTGCATTTAAAAAATTGTACAGTATTGGTTCTAACATTGATTAAGACTGTGTTTTCATTAGTGATGACGTCACAGGAGAACCACGGAAACCCGACGCCACGCCTCCAACGTGACTAATGCGTGGTTTACCCCTTTCCAATATGCATTTGCAACCCATTACTTTGCTTTTCTTTTTTTCCGATATTTTTCTTTTTACACTCGTTGCATGTTTGAATTAGGATCACGTAGTCACTTTTTTATATGCAAAAAATTTAAAAAAGTAAAGAAAAATATCTGTAAAATTTAATAATCATGATACAGTGTTGATTGCATTATATGTAAATTAATTAATTTAATAAAAAAAAATGGTTGCCTGTAAAGTCGGTTTTACGGGCGAAGATTTTACGTGACAACGTCTTTTTCTCGATCATAGTTGAGTGGGAGAGAGACGCAAGGCATTCGGCGGGCCTCTCTCTCGTTCGGTGACTCATCGTAACGTTACCGAGCGTTACACTTTTTCATAAGTGACTCCCAGTCGCAACCTAATTTAAGACGTTGTCACGTCAAAAAAATTAAGCCATAATGCCGAAAATAGATGTGCATAATGGTTCTTATAGTTCTGTGGTTGTAAGAACTATTTGGTATTCTATTTTACAAGACTGCGTTAACATATTTATGCAACAGTAGAAGATTAAAAGATTGAAGTGTAGTTAACTATTATACACTAGTGCGAATTATGAAAATGTCATTTCTTCACATTATGTGTCATTTTGGAAATTCTCACACACTGACGAAATTTCGTTATGTCAGACAGTCAGAATGAAAATATTTCGACATCAGTATCATTCATTAAATTTGCTTCATCCACGAGGCGAAAAAATAATGCCACAGGCGGAATTCTCATAGTAATTAAATTTTATATCACTGACATCATAGATTAGAAGTTTTTTATTAAAGCTTGCTCAATTGGTGGCTGGCTTAATTAAAATAAGCCAAGAGTTTACAAAACAAAGATTGCTTTACTGCACACGATCTAAATACCCATATAATATATGTAATAGAATTTTTGTATTTAAAACAATTCATTCGTATTAGGATTATATTAAATCTATTTTTATGTCTTACGGATCACATCTATACGAAGTTCGCAATAACGTCGAAATAAATGGGTGAACTTTTTCCATACTCAAATAAAAATACGTCATGATAAACGGTCTACTATTTACTCGAAGTGCTACAACTTTTTCAATTAGAGTAACTGGAGTGTACACAGGTAGATATTAAGCGTTGCAGTTAAATGCAGATGCTAAAAAAATATACCCACATTTACCCTAATTTGTGTTAAATCACAGAATAATAACTAGAAGCTAATTGAGATTGTACAATGTAGGTACAGATTATGGAATCATTGCCGGTCCACCCAGCTAATTCAGACGGTACTTACGTACACAGCACTTGTCACTGGATTCCTCACTCGTGACGCCCGGGCCCCACTCATTCACGATTATTGAGTCGTCATGCGCGCCAGCTGCTTTTTACATTCCATTGTTTGAAGAGGAAGTCGCCTAATTGCCTTCTAACGCAATAAAAGGAAACCATTTTTTGGGCCGATTAGGAAATCGCATTGTTTGCGTTCGAAAATGTATTGCGGCTTGATGGTATCGCTGCCTGAAGTCGATTGTTGATGTTCTTTATTACTGATTTTATTGACTAATGCACGTTTTATTTTCGTTTACAGCAGAATGTCGTTTATATAGAGATTAGACATCTAATGACTTCAAATCATGTCAATGAAATCATTTTTAGGTTTTATAGAATTTAGTAGATTTCCAACGAAATAATCCATGACAGATCTGTCTGAGTAGGAACATTTTATTTCTCTTTCTTTCGTTTATAATAGACAAACAACCGCGTCCGTGTGAAATCCATAATAATATTTTAACTGCTAAACTAACTGTGCGTATCACGCTTTCACAGCTAAGGAACTGTTTTTTTTTATATGAAACTTGGTTTCAGTCATTGAAATACAAAAAGCTTAGAAAGATAAAATTAAATGCAGATGACATCACAATTTGCACCCAGTTTAAATCTTGCCCTTATTCATTCTAAGAGCCTCACGCTCGTGAATGGTTTTTGCGAACACTGGCTATGATATCAACTGACATTGAGCTCGTTAGAGCCGAGTTATCGCACAAAACAATAAAATCAGCTAACGTACGCCTGAATGGGCCCAAGTATTTCCTTGAATACGACAATGGATACTGGTACCAGCGACCAGCGTACCAGATACTCGAGGCGCAAGGCAGAAACAAAGCGATTATAAAATATAATGTCGAAACGATTGCAATAACAAACACGCGTGACGATAATGTTGTTACTGGTTCGCATTAATAAAGCTTAGACGCGATTGCATTTACAAACCTACATACAGTACGTACCAACTCTGAAGCAACACAGTTTAACGAGTTCAAAATGCCTCATCCATTTATAGTTGATTCAACAGTTAAGTGTAAACAATTTCCGACGTTGTAAGTTATTAAAACATCATCGAAAAATGATTAAACTGTAGTAGACAAAAAGTAAATAAATATTGAGTCATCCAATAGTGAATAGACGACAAAGATGACTAATTGCTCAGTCTCCCCCGCTCACCATCTGTTATCTTTTTTCTGTTTCCGTGATAGCGATTTTATTGCTTCTCCGTAAGTTGGGGTTAGAATTTACTACTTCACGTTCGATGGACTCTTCATTTGACCAGAACTTTTCTAATTTACATTTGAATTAACTACTGAAGGATATGTTGTGCTGCTATATAAAATGGTTTATAGAACATATTATGTCGGAACAATTAGATTTAACTTATAGTAGCATTAATCCACGACATCGTTGCAGAGTATTGTAGCGTGTTTTGAATTGGACACATGTAGTGACAAACAATAATCCGATTAGTTAATTAGTGAGAAACGATGTCATTGCTGACTGCTGAGTCATATCATGTCATATGCCCCTTGGGTTACTTTTAAGTTCGTATTATATCATTATGTACAAGGTTCATTTTTGATAGCAATTTCTTGAATGAAATACTAATACGTGCCTTAGGGCTAGATCGATATAATCTATACCGGTCGTTGTTTTATGGTGCTGGAAGGCAATCTAGAAACTGAGACATCTGATGGTCAGTAGAAACGCCTCACAGTAGCATTTCTTAGCACTTATTTTAAATGTGATGTTAACCAATAATGTTGGATGGCAAGGCTTAAATAGTTATCTAATTTTATGTATTTTTCCACTCCTTACAAAATAGACTGTAGATAGAGATTTATTTTTATGAATAAAACGCGAGAAAAAGCTTTTGTCTTTACCAGAATTATGTATTTACAATGACCAATCTACAACAATTTTTAATTCTGAATGGTAGTGCAAGGATAAATTCATCTATTTTATTCATATACCTAGATGACCCTACTGATTCGGTATGATCCGTCTGTCCGGTAGCGTGCCGTCATGTTATGCCGTTATGTAGGCGAAGGATAGGCCTCTTTAAATCGATACAACTACACCTACACCCACACCTTACTCTGAGATCTGCTAAAACATGTTTAGATTATCTTAATAAAGTATCATGAGCGAATAACAATGTGACATTTGACACAAGTTATAAAAATAATGAAACTTTATCAAAGCAGCTAAAGTTTCCCCACACATCCACAGTTCTAACAGAATATAAAGTGGAGTATATTGATGATTAAGTGAGTACAGTAGAACTCCAATTATCCGAATTAATGGGGACCGGGACCCATTCGGATAATCAAATATTCGGATAATCGGATTTAAAAAAAAAAATTGCCATTGGAGAGAATAAAAGCTAAGTTTTGATATTGCACTATTTTTTTATTGAATTAAATGAAAGAAACATGAAATTTTCACATGTTTTAAATATAAATAAAATGTACTTATGTACAAGTTTAGAAATAAAAATCATTGTTTTTTAAACATCTCCGTCAATGTAAGCCGTCTTCAACCGTTTTCGACAATTTTTTTGTGATTCGGATAATCGGCGATTCGGATAGTCGGAGTTCGGATAATTGGAGTTCTACTGTACCTACTTTAAATTAAATCCGAAGCCGATTATAGGTAAGTAGGTCCTATTTTACTTGTGATTATATCAAAAACACCAAAACGATCAGGTTCAATTTAGCACAAATTAGGTTTTTATATCATATGCAAATACATTTCTATAACACGTATTGGGAAATTTCAATTTCCATTTATATTTGGCAATAACGCGCGAGAACACGATGGTTATTTTGGTTGTAACCTCCCGGGTCAAACATGATCCAATTTAATATGTCAAAGCATTTATCCCTCCATAAAATCTTTTACATTATGTCACTCCAAATTTAGAAGTAACCGAGAATTCAAATTTTCTCTCTGTACCTACATGATTAAGTTGACGGAGTTTAATGAAGCGTATAAAATGTTGAAGAAATGTGGGACAAAAGGTTAACTGCCTTAATCTAGTTTCTAGTGACACGACAGCTATAGCCACTAATATTTGGAAATGAAAAAGGTCATCCCCAATCAGTTTATTAACCTCATGATTGTTATCAATAGCGGAGCCCTCACATTTAAATATGATTTATATTACACCCGCATTTCTAGTGAATGCTGGATTAATTTTCGATAAGACCGGTCACAGGTCATTGAATTGTAATTTATGGAAAGGTAAATTATAATATTGTACACTGAACAATACAGTACTTACCTTTAGGTGAAAAGTAATTTTTCACTCCAATCCAATCTGTGTTTTACCGTTACTTGACCCTGAGATCTATCGAAAATAGTGTTAACTTAACATCACAATACAACTTTTCTTATCATCACGCAGCAGAGACGGCGGAAAATTTTAACGTTCACCATAATATGTACCATTTTTACGACCACTCAACGTTAATTTTGCTATTTCCCATTAAACGCAAGGAATGGAAACTATTAATACATGATCTCGGACTATTTGTTTCGTTAATAAAAATAATTGAAGTATGTACGAGTGAAACATTCATTTCGACACAGGGTAAATCATAATTATGTTGAGTTAATTCTCAGCGATGTATGAGCACGCTCAGAGGGGCTGGTTCTTTATTAATTAATTTGTTTGCTTTTAACATTAGTTCTAAATTATTATAGTAGTAGTGACTCATATGAAAAGTCGGTAGTATATGGAGGCGGTGCAGGTGACTTTTAGAAGCAGTTTCGACATTTCCTTAAATGTCGACATTTGTCGACCATATCATGAGCAGCTATTTAAACTGTATTAGTTAATGTTTTTAAAATTATTCTTGAATCGTTCTCAATATTATGTGAATCGAAAATATAGTGCCTTAGTTTTGTAAAACTGAGAATCTCCATCGATTTATCATAAGTCATAACTTAGGTATTCGTCCGCTATACTTAATTATAGGTGAATACACTACAAAGTACCTATATCGGATCATATTTTTAAAAACAATGTGTGAACATGTGGTTTCTAATTCTGTTCTAATTATGCTCATTATATTTCCATGCATCTTATGAGAACTATTCTACTTCAGTCTTATATAATTAGAAAACTTGTGTTTCTTGCTTTACATGTTTTTCAAGTGTGTAAATACGTGATGTAATTTAATTTTTTCTTGCATTTGATAATGGGTAATTTTGTAAGTTAAAGCGAGAATGTTATAATAGAGAAAATAGGTTCTTTGTCCGATGGAGACTAACAAAAATGAGAATCTCTTCATCTACTTACTCGTAAAGAAAGAAGTAGTTCACTGGTGAATAAGATGTGAAGAGCATTTATCCCATATAAAGGACATGATTATATACAAAAGAAGTGTTTCTAAGCGTATTAGTCTTTATCTAAGGAAAATCTATCCAATATGACTAGCGAGCAAATCTAATAATGGTTCGCGTTGCATTGATAATATTGAGTGCCCACGACTTGACCTTTAAATATATTTATAAGCTAAACATATGTACTTTGAAATTTAATAAGACTAGTTTATGTGTAGGATTTCACAAAATAGAAATGAATATGGTAAACTTCTTTTAATAAAAATATATTATTCATAGCTATTTATACGGTAGGAAATACATTTAATACTAAAATAATAATTTGAACGTGTATCGATATATTATCACTAAATACATTTTTATGTTTTTCGTTGGTAATTTATCATTGAAACTGATGTGAATGCGTAAGAACAACAATTAGAACAAGGTCGTTTACAAACCTATGATAGGAAGTGGTCTAAATCGCAGCCAGTTAAAAAGTTGTTTCATTATTATCCAGTTTAAAGTCTTGACGTTATGATATTAATGATATTAGCCATTGTATTTATAGTTTGCTTTGTTGGTATAATAAACGGTAAATAAAAGTTTCAGATTCATTTACAAGAAGCACGGAATATTCGGTCGACAAAACGCTAAAATCATAATAAGTTGTGTAGTCTTGGTGTAGTGGGTTTGGTTTTCGCATTGCTGATGCTCTATATCCTATAACATTGGCAAGCCCAGTAGCCTCTTTTATCTTTTGTCTGCTTGCCTGACAAGGCGGTGCGCAAAGCCAAGCCTGTTTTAGCACTCTAATGTTTGTTCTTTTAGTATCCAAAAGTTGACCTTTTAGACACTGTTATTTCTATAAGGTCTCCAGAGTCTGTTTTCCTACCTTTTCAGTAGACAGAATGTAGGTAAATTTAAAGAGGGTTTTCTTTCCAGAAACGAGTTCAGTTCAATTTCCTAAATTATGTCGGAATAGAAACTATAGTTCATTTATGTTCCTACTAATAGTCGAAACAACTACCTGTGACTTATTATAAATGAACACCGGTTTTATATTATACAATTGCTTTTCAATTTCTTAGAATGGATATTGTTTCTATGTCAAGAATTGCGGTACTGTTTTTTGCGTGACTGATTAGCAAACATTTATCCATTCACGATCCTTACTATGGACAATAGGAATATTTTTATCCGTAATGTATTTTAATAACTGGAAAATACTCATGGATTATTATGATAAAATATCATGGCAACTATATTATGTTTAAATGAATTATAGGCACGAATTTACGTTCACTGTGTAGGTAGTAGGTACTGTATTTTGGTAAAATTCTAGTAACGAAGTGCGTAAAATTGAACGTGTTGAACTAATTGTCCGCTCCGGGAGGTACTAGGATAAAATATCGAACATATTTTATACAGATTATAAAGGAATTGTGTGCCAATTTCATATTTTATCTGGTGGGATGTTTGCTATTGAGTTTTTTATTTGTTTAATTTGCTTGTGTTGATACATTCTGATTTCAACGTTAAATCGAAGTATCTAAAGTAACAATGACTCGCTATAAAGATATACATAATTGCAATTATGTTTACTATAATGCGTAGTTTGATTTACGTGTTAAGTCTAAATCGTGCTCTATGTATCGGATAACTTGTTGTTACTAGACAGCAGCTGGCCAGGTCTAGGATATGTCATGCTCTTGGGTCGTGATCTTTGTTTCCTTGCCTTGATTGATAATCCGATTTGATTCAATTATGTAAAAATCTCTTATAATGTGCATGACATGATCTTTGTTCTTCGCTATACCTCAGTTCAACTAAAGTGGAATGATTTTCATAAAATTTCACACAAAACATATTTTGTAGGCCCTTCAGAAATTATATTTGCAAAAATATTGAGATGTATGTCTCTTATGGCTTGCTCATATGTTATACAGTTTTTGTATTAACTAAAACGAATAGTGTTGTTTGTGTATAAATCGGAATAATGTGAATTTTGATAGAAATGATTAACTTTCCGATTTCTCGTCTACACAAGTGAACCTTAATGATAGCTTGACAGTTACAATATAATTTAACACCGAAACCGATTAAGATTGAACACGACCTCATTTTTCTAAATGGATTTCATTAGTTTAATAGCCACGGAATATAAATTGAGGACTGTAGGGTCTGTTAAGTTTAATTTCTCCCAAATGTTTCTTATTTTACTTGTCCAGTACCTTCTGTAAGTTAAAATGTGAATTGGGATGTAATAAGGAAAGTCTAGTGTGAAATAGAATTATTTCACCACTTCCACTTATGGTGAAGATTTGGAATTACCAGCTGCTCTGTACCCGAACGAAAATGAGACTGACTATTCAGGAGTGCTTATTTGTTCCGATCAGGCCGACCAAGCACCTGGACAACTTCTTATTTAAGATGAGGAACAAATAAGCACTTATTTGTTCCTCAAAAGATCAAGCACCTGGACCACTTCTTATAGTGTTCAACTATTTATTGGCTTTTAATTTAAAGCATTATTGACGTCAGACGTGCAATAACAAATGAGGGCCGGTGTCCGATTATGGCATGCAATTCACATGTCTCTGAATGTCTTTTCAAATATAGTATAATACTTTTAAGAAAATACGGTATAGCTTGGGTAGCGGTAGTTCTGGCTCCTGAATTTAAGTGTAAGACACGTCATTAAAGTTCTTGAATATGTATGTATATGGATTCAACGTGACATATATTTGCCTTGTGACAATATCTAAAGGTAAAGCCTACAGCATTAAAGCCACAGAACTATATCGAGATAGAAGGAAATAGTTCGTCGATTTATATGAGAACCGAGCGTGTAACATTTTGCGTAGGTATTTTGACGTCACGCGAGTCTTTTAGTGATGTTCACAACGTCTAAATAATTGTCTCCTAATAAATAGAAACTAAGTAGGTAGTTAAAACATTTTATGGAATCGAATTGGGAATCGATTTTGACCTTGACAGAAGAATGAGAATAAAAATGTATGTTAATTTTTACAAGCTTTTTATTAACTTAAACTGTATATATATGCATGTGTATATGAATGTATATATGTATGTTCGGATCAAATCTTGCAATTGAATATTAAAGTAGTTTTACTCAACTTATTGAGCTGAAAGTTTGCATACATGTGCAAGTCAGGTGACAATATAAAATTCTAGTATCATGGTGCTGAGCTAATGATGGAGACGGAAGGAACTCCTCAACCACTTAACATTATTCGCCGAAACTTTGATGGGCCAGTAAACGAATCTTCGTGAAAATGTATGGAACAAATCAGACTGTGTTTCGTAGGAAACCAGTTTTTACGACCCGTTGCTTCAATCCATTTATTTTTCACAAGAGAATCTTTCGGAAAACTGAAACAAATTTGCAATAAGTATATAGTAAATATATTTTAAACCATCGATATACCTAACAATAATATTATAGGATAAAAAAAATAATTATCATTTTTCTGTTTTCAATAGGTATCGATTTGAATCGACTAAGAAATCGGCATTGAAAATCGTGGGGTACAACTCTATATCCTTACCTACTTTTGAGTTTTGACAGAAAAATGAGAAATCAACCTTTACCGCGTTTCGACAGTTTGGAATGTTTTATTTTCATTGCTGGTTTTCAATGCATGTCCAGTCTGGCGTGTAAAATTAAAGCCGTAATGGAAAAGTAGCATCATTCCGTTACCGTTTACATTAAATTAATACGGAGCACAAAAATAAATTGTTTTATAAGTAATAACAGATATTTTAGGGCAAAAAGTACTTACCGGTGAAAGGAAATATTTTCAGACACCTTCAACTTTTTTGGTGGTGTTTGCACAGTTAATTATCGAGCACGGGGCCATTTTCTGTTTGCATTAGTACGTCACACACGGAGAGCGGTCGAGAGCGGACTGAGCATCGTGGCGAGCAAAGACGATGATTAATCGTCTTTTCGCCACGCGAGGTACATACACTCTTTCCTTCTATCTCGATATAGTTCTGTGATTAAAGCCATACGCAAGACAGCAGTCTACCGCTGTTATTGGATTAGCGTAATGACATTGGATGTCGTCTGATGCATGTTATGAGTGCTCTGGAAAGTTCTATTAAATTCTCATACATTATCTGAGGACGGATACTTTTATTTTGTTGCTAATGTGTTGGGGACACCTTAACGTCCAAAGAGAAGTTATAAAATCTTACTGGTCATATTATGTTAATCACTGCAGACAGACTAGCGGCCTTACTAATAAAAAGTTAAGCAATGGATAAATTTCAACCATTTTCTACCATAGCTGTGTCCTGCTCTTGCTCACATGAAACGTCAATCATAAAAACGAGACAGGTTATTGCAATAACTAATCCATTGCATAGCGAATGGGTAACATTTTATTAGTAAGACCGTAGCTCTATAGGTAATACTTATGCACCCGAATGGTCGGAACCCGAAATGAGTAGGATAATTTATTATGAGCTTACGGCCGAGCCCAATAATCGATCCTAATCGAAAATCTGCTACTGGAGATTGAAATTCCTATCCATTTTTCAAAAAAGCGTCTCAATAATCAATCGATCTATGGAAATGTCAATCTTTTGCATCAATCCATCCTTGAGAGGACGGATTGACGTTTTCGGATAGGCCTCTCTATGAAAGTGACATTTTAGCTGTTTCAATAAACTATCTTTCATTTTGACAGTTAATTTTTAGATCAAAATCAATCTTGGTTTGTAATCGTCCGAATTCGTTGGATTTTGTGTTTGATCTATAGCTTAAAATGTTTTCAAGTGATACCGATGACAGTGATCTTGAAATGCTTACTCAATTATCGGATTGGGATGATACTGATAACGAACTAGAACCTGGTGACCATCCACGCCGTAGGCAATATCAACGAGTAAATGTTTTGGTTACTCTCAACGACGCCGAGTTTACGTTTAGGTTTAGGTTAAACAAAGTTGCAGTTGAATTTCTCCTGACTGAAATAATGCCATACATCAGAGTTACCTCAAAACGGTTAGTACATTACTGAAACTTATTTATACCTATTGTTTTTATAATTTTATACTGTGACTACTATCACTAATGTACTTATATATTTTCAGAAACAATGGTGTATCTCCTTTGCACCAACTGCTGCTAGCATTGCGGTTTTATGCATTGGGCACCATGCTAATATCAGTTGCTGATTTTGTTGGGGTTTCAAAATCATCTGCAAGTCGAATAGTAGCCGACATATCTGCAGCAATAGCTAGATTGTATGATAAATATATTTATTTACATGTAAGGAGTGCAGAAAAATTCTTTAATATAGCCCAGTTTCCTCGAGTAAGTGGTGCCATTGATGGTACTCATGTCCATATCCAATCTCCATGTATGTATGTTTTATTATTAATAGGCATTAAAATGAACATGTAGTTACTTGATTTTAGATTAAATAAGAGAATATTATCCAATACATGAATACTTGATTTATTTTAGGTTCAGAAATAGGTGAAGAGTTTCGTAACCGAAAGGGGATCTTCTCAATTAATGTTCAAGCTGTTTGTGATGGCGATCTCAAACTAATGAATGTTGTTGCCCGGTGGCCTGGATCAACACATGATGCCACTATTTTTAACAATTCAACATTAAGAGGTAAGGTACTACATCTGCATACTTTAATTTTAGTTTAATAAATTAGAATTTATAACTTATTTTGTTATTTCTATTACAGCTTCATGTGAGACTGGTGCTTTGGGTAATCAATGGTTACTTGGAGACAATGCCTATCCAAATAGGCCTTATCTTTTAACACCATTGCTAAATACTGCAACTCCCCAAGAAATCAGGTACAATGAGGCACATATAAAAACAAGGAATACCATCGAAAGGTACCATAAATCTACAATTATTTTCCTAGAATTATTTATTATTGCCATGTTTTTAAATATTTTTTTTATATTTATGCATTTGCAGAACCTTTGGAATATGGAAACGCCGATTCCCAGTAATTTCTTTGACAATGCGACTATCATTGCCTAACATACAAAAAGTTATAATCGCTACAGCAGTTTTACATAACATTTGTAGAACTTATAATATTGAAGAAGTGCCTCCTGAAGTCAATGTGCCGTGTGTTGCTGCTGAAGATCCAGATCAGCTCCCTAACATGGAGTTAAATGATGTTGAGAATAGAACAGAACTCATCAGACATTATTTTTAACCAATAAAAACTTTATAATCAGTGAAAACTTTATTTTTTATTCCTTATTTTCTTTTAATTTGCTTATTTCTAATTTTAGTTTTTCATTTTCTAATTTGATTTTCTCATATGTACAATCTAGAACCATTTTCTTTTTTTCATAATACTCCGCTATTGCGAGGTTTCTCCTTATGCGCCCCTCATCAGGTTTTGGCCTTTTCTTAGAACCTGTAATATTTATTTAATTAAAAATTAAAATGAAGTCTATCAATAATAAAGAATAAAGAAGTATATAATATAATTAAAATTACCACTGGCTCGGGGAGTACCCAAAAAAAGCCTCTTAGGTAATGCAGGTCCAACAGCTGCTGGAGTGTTAACGACTAGAAATGGCACCTCCTGCCCATCACCATTGTCTAGTGGTAATTCTTTTTCCACTTCATTAATAATTGCACCATCACTGCAGTCACCATCACCATAATCTACCACTTGTTCTGAGTCGCCACCAAACTCCACTGTAAAGCCATCCACTGTACTGCCTAACAGTGAGGCGACTCTGTCCAGTATTTCATCTGGTGGTATATAAGGTGGCGCTCCACCTCCAGTCTAGTAACAAAAATGAAAATTACTTTTAGAATTTATTTAATAATTACTATACAGAACAACTTTATAGCTCAATTTATGTTACCTTGATGCGATTCATCCGTATCTGAGTATTGCGTTTGCGTGAGTTTTTTTTCAAATTCTCCCACTTTAACCGGAGTTGTTGCGGTGTACGGCGACAAGTCCCAAAACTGGCGTTGAATGATGTCGTTATTCTAACCCATTCTTCCATTTTCAACTTATTGTTGGTGGCGTTAGTCGCTTTATTTGTTATTATGGCACTTCCTTCGATCAAGGAAAGCAACGCCTTTGTTTCATCCTTACTAAGTGCTTTGGCTTTATTCTGGAATAAGGATAAAAAAAAAAATAAACAGTTAAATATTGAATATTTGCGAAACGTTATTTTTTGCTTCTAATTTGCAGTGTAGTACTTACATGTTCAGTATCCATATTTGTGTTTCTTTATGAAGAAACAAAGCACCCAATATGTCCCTCTGTCCGTAGTTTAACAACTAATAAATAACAACGAGTAATAAGTACCTACTTAAAATACTGAGAATACTCAAACCAAAAGTTCGCAATGCAAAGGTTGTGACTTGTGAATAATTGTGATTTACAAGAGGTTGACATTTGACAGACAACAGATTACAGAAGTGCGTTTCGTTCCTTTAAAAATAACGTTTCAATTCGTAGAAAATTTGTTTTGTTATTTCTCTTTGCAGACGTTCACATGTATTTATATCAAAATAAATATGTTATCTATATTTTTTAATGTACTCGTACCTTTGAAATTTTAATAGACGTTTTTAATAACACTTAACGCTTTTAAATTAAACGAATACTCTTTTTGTAAGTATGAATGGAATGGAACGTATGTGAGGGAGTAGATTAACTGCTATCCGTGGTGTAACTAAAGATAGAGATCAAAGGTTTCGATATGGGGACGAAGATCAAAGATCGATCCACAGATAGAAATTAATCTAAGATCGGTTCAATCTTAAGATATCAGATAGAATATTGGGCTCGGCCGTTAGACGTGATTAAATTGGGTAATACGTACACGTACAACAAAATTACAAAAGTGTAGATGATGTTTTACGCAAATGATACCAATCTTGGTAATTATAATCTCTCGCAAATTTCGACAGAGAATTAGTTTATGCCATAATTTTTATCATAACAGTTGAATGTTTTATAAGTGTTCATTTTTAATCGATTTACGTAATTTTGAATGCTGACATAATTGGGCAAATGGGTACCTCCATATTTTAATTCATTGGGTCGCTATTTGTATAATTTGGTAAATTTATATAACTGTTCGATGCTTGAGCCAACGTTCACGTGCTGCTTGCTTAATATTGATGAATATAAATATATTGTAACAACAACATTACATAACAAATACGTCACGGTCCAGAAGCCTTCTAGAATTCTCTTTGCCAATCTTCTTTGCATTAGCGTAGCGAAGTATGTACATATTAATTTATTCGAACGCTATTTATATTGCGAGGGTATTAATTGTTTTATTTGCATGATATTAACACCATTTCATGGTTACTTGGTAGCTAAGAAGTGGAATAGATAAAGTTCGCAAATTTTCATGTGAACATTGATTTACATTCTGTTTGCTTTTGCTTTCCTAATGAAAATATATAACCATAATATATCAAGGTTTTGAAATTTAACATGATCTATGAAATTATGCCTTACTTACTTTTTAATACAATATAAGTTCATGAAAAATGAATATTCAAAGAGGAGCACAACGCAATCGATTTCAAAATTAAGCTAACTAGGGGATAAAGGAGAAATTTGGGAAAAAAGATGCAAATGATTTAAATTTACCTTCTGATACCTAATTCTAATTATATACTTATTCTTGAGTACTAAGTACTTATTTACATTCTAAAGTAATTGATGGGAGGATTATGTTAGTAAATACCAAATGAAATATAAATTAAACTTCTTAGTGTAATATTGTATTTCTAAATGTTTTTGTTGGTGTGATGCCAATTATATACTGGTCACCTTATACATTACAGTAGTGTTTTAATATCCGTAATTTGAATAAATTGAGATCAGTTACTGGATTTTTTGCTTTGTGAATCATTCACATCGAAGGAAACTTAACCTTTTTCCTGGTGAAAAATAATCATATAGGTAATGAAGATCTTAATAGGTATCCATCATATAAAACTACCCGTGATAAAATTAATGATGTTTGGGATGCTTCTCAATTTGAAGATAAGTATAAGGAGTACTTACATAAAATCAAAAAATGCTGGTAGGTGTGTGAGTATTTTATATGTAGGTTAAAAAGGTAGAAGGCTATATAAAAGTTATTTGTTTACGAGGTACATCATTCAAAGATGATTATTGAAGCTTTCGTGTTTTGGCATAAAATGTTTCAAAATATGAATAAAACCATCAAATACATATTATCAAGTTAATAACCTGTTACCAGTATAACCAGTTGTATACTTAGGTACTTGTTTAGTTTATAAATTGTTCTATTTCAAAGTTCGTCTAAAATGTAAACAAAATTTGAATATAGTACTAAATAGCAGATAATAATCTATAAAACATAATCCAACTGTTGGCTCATGGGCATGTTAGTTTAATCAATCATTTGTTTTATTTTACGAAGCGTAGTAATTAAAATTATGAAAGAATCTTATCAATGTTTAGCCATTGTTATTTGTGACGTTATGTGGTATTTTTGAATTCACATAAAAAGAGCAATTTTCAAAAAATAAAAATCACGTTCCATTATGTACGTAACGTACGTCCATCCAAATGTATAATTATACGTGTAATTATTATTGTCAAGTAGAGGAAAATAATTTAAAAGCAAATCACGAATGTATAAGTAGGTACGTGAAGCCTATCGCGGAAGAGGTTTAAAGGCTTTTTACTCGACGTTCATAACAACTTCCTGTATGGACTGTTACGGACTCCTTTGACACGACTGGGAAAGGCGAAACTTAATGTTCCAGTGGGAATAGAAGTTTTTCATTCGCTATTGACCAGTTGGATGCCTAGAAATATTGCTAAGGTATGTGGGAGTTGTTCGTACCCCGAAATGTTGACGTGAAAGTCAGTTTGTTCCGCTTTCATGGTTTAACTGCTCGGTGCTGCTAAAATTAGGCAGGGTCACTTCGTGTTTTGAGCGTAGGTAGTATGCACTGTTATCCCGATGTATGTATAGCGAATAGGTAGCAATATTTATGATGAATCTATGATTGCATTGTGGGTTTTTACTTGTTTTGAATAGTCTAATGTTTGAAGAATACTTGGTAGTGATGTTACTAAAATATGTTTTTGAAATAATAGAAACCACGCATTTCTGTGCGAGTTGTCTATCTTTAAAATATTTACATTTTTATTTTTATTTGGCTACAAGATACGAACGCTATATACTTATTGAAAATTGTAGTAATTAAGATATAATTTAACAGGCACGATTATGTTTTGATAAGGTTATAATTATATTCTGAATATTAGTTAAATATTCACGATTCCATCCCAATTCCTTTAGCTTGGTTCATCAAACTTGGTCTTGACATAGCAGACATTGACGTTACGGTGGAGATATGAAACTTCGTGAATATTGTATTGAAAATCAATGCTGTGTTATATAGTACCAGCTACCTCAGTGATTAAATTAATACTTTATTTATAAGAACCTATGTTCTAAATTATACCGAATTTTATGCTCCAAAATTGTGCTGTTCATTGTCGGAATTGGCCTCAAAAAACGATTTTCAGGTAGTATTTGAATGTATTTAAGTTAATTTGATTCACGAGTAAAAGTAATAAACATATCAAGTGTATTGCTAAAGAGAAATTGCACGATACAAGAAACTACCATATCATCGCCATACACGGTGTAAGTGGCAGGGTCTCTGTACTCAGTAAGTACCTACTCACTCGATTGACTTTCGCTACTTACAGTTTGTAAGACATGATCCTAGAGACACGACATATAAACGTCGTAAGGTCAATACTTTCTGAATGCTTTTCTTACTTTAGAAAGATAAAAATATCGAGAAAAGTTTGTCTACTACATAAATATGGAGTCACTTCTCTATATTAGAATGTATTCCAAAGATATGGCTTTTAAGATTTTAGTGTAGAAACAATACAGTCCGAACTTTACTGTTTGTTTCTTAGCATATTTTACGTTATTGTGACTTTTCTAAGACCTGAAAACATGCTCCACTTTCACCTTAAAATACATTTCTAATGTATGAGAAACAGCCGGCCTATGTTTTTCTTCGACACGTGGAAAGCTATAACAACAATGTTCAATTCAATCAAACATCCATTGTTTTAATTATTGACGTCGTTCATACGCTGAATTGGGTATGTGAGTCTACGTCTAACAGCATCTATACATATGTATAATAAATCTGTAGAAGGGTCAATTCTGTACATTGAAAATATTGAAAAAATAAATAGCAGGGGGTGTTACTGGATCGATACCAAACCCAAATATGTGATTAAAATTTTTTTTGTCTGTCTGTCTGTCTGTCTGTATGTGAAGACATCACGTGAAAACTAACGGTTCGATTTCGATGAAACTTGGTATAATTATACCTTATTATCCTGGGCGTAAAATAGGATACTTTTTATCCTGGAAAAATACGTAGAAAAAAAATTCATCTTAATTTTTCAGTTTTATCCATAGACGTTGTTCTGTAGAACCGCGAACACACGTTGCGTATTATTATAGGCCTAGCCGTATTTGGGTCCAATAGATATTTATAAGATGTCATTGTCAGAGTTACTCAAAATGGAGAAATAAACCATCCACGCGAAGACCGACATCCGCGCGGACGGAGTCGCGGGCGGAAGCTAGTTGTTAAATATTTATTAAAATATACTATTACTTTTAATATATACTATTTATGAAAATATACTCCGAAATATGGACAGAAACATAAAGTATCGTAGTGACTTTAGCGCTGATCTCTCATGAGATCTTATTAAGGTTTTTACATAAATTACGAAAACGTTTTCGTAAATTGGACACTCGAACTTGTTAGATTTTTTTATCAAGAAAATCCGTCTGTGACTTTGGATTTTTGCTGCGGCACTAATTTTAAATTATCCATAAAAAGCCTTCTGCTGCTGGCAGTTTATAGCTCTAATGAGGCAATTTTTTGCCTTAAACTTGATGTATTGCACTTATGGGCGGAGATTTACATTAACATTATGAGCACGCACTCGGTGCGTGGTTATTTCAGACCGGTTTATTCAACATAATCAGCTGCTTTGACGAAAATTAATTGCTAATGCTATGCTTCAAGTATACAAACATTGGTAAATACATAATATACACAAAGCATGTACTTGCACTATGCAGTGCTATTAAATAGAACAATATACGAATTATAATAATACACGTCATATTGCTTTGTTGTGAACGATACCTACTTATGTTCTTTATTGAACATAGGTCTGATTGATAAACTGCCAAGTACACATGACATGTATTCTCATATTTCTATCATTGAAACAGATC
>CAJQZM010024934.1:0-10323 GCA_907164665.1 Colias nastes
AAAACCACTGATAAAAAAGAGGCCAGTAACAGTAACAGCATGCCTACTAAAACTGAACGTTCTGGTAGTAACGAGAGGATTGTCAACTTCAGGAAAAAGATCGATAAGCCAAGAGCGCCAACTCCCCGTTCAGAAATAGATGACGACCCACCCCCAGTAGACATTTCAGAAGAAGAACCCCAAATTCAAAAGAAAGTGAGGCGTTCAATCTCTTCAATTCAAAAACGAAAATTACCTGTGATAGAAGACTTGCCGTACGGACAAGTAGCAGACGCAGTGCATGTTGAAGAGGAAATCATAGACTCCGATTCCAGTTGCGATAACATTTACGCGGAAATCTGTACTCCTCCGAACGGCAATAAAACCAGTGATGAAGACTACGACTACAATGTAGATGTCTTAGCCAATGACCCTGTGATTTGTAACGTTAAAAAAGAAGTAATCACACGCAACGATGAGAGAGCTCGTCTCATGATAGACAATCTAGAAAATCCGTTTAGACACATTGAAGTTGTTGTCATTGAAAAGAACACTGATTTCGATCTAGACAATTCTAGCCTCGCATCCAGTGATTTTGATGAGACGGGAAGCAAGAACGACGTGTCGATAATAGATTCGTGGGAGCGGGATAAAGTGAAGCAGGCAGAACCAAAACTTCACGCAATTAGATTAGAAATTACTAGCAATATGGACGATTATCCCGAGAGCCACAGTCAAAGTTTAGATAGAACTGAGATCCACTTAGGTAAAGATAATGTTGTTAGTTTTAGTAACAGTATCCATTTGAATGGTACATATCCCAACGAGGCCATTTATGATACTTTAAAATAGGTTTAATGTAAGTCACAATTATTAGTCATATATAGCAAATTGTGTCGCCTTCATAATTCGTCCATAGTTACGCTTATAATATTCTCTATCATACACATAACTATATAAATAATGTCCAATGAAAATATATGTTATATAAATATAAATAAAATACATATTCCTATACATCATTTGGATAGAATATTATGTATGCAGCTGTTATTTACAATCTTCAAATAGAAACAGTTATTGAACGAACAAGCTAATGTATTTTTAAATTAGACTAAGTTATAAGTACTTCTTGGCAATAGAATTTTTACACATTGTAGCCTAGAAAGTGTCATATTACAAGATTTATTCGAAAGGCGACATGATGTAAGAAAATTAAGGTTGTATTCACTTTTATTGACACGAAGTGTCCGAGTTTAGCACTATCACGTTACTAATAATTTTAGAAGCACCTATCTGGGTCTATTACTTATCACATTAAAGGGGTTTTTTATCATAATTTATATGACTTTTGACCACTCTGAAAATACTTATTTAACAATATTGTATGGTATTAAGCTTCCTTGTTCAGTAATGTAATTATTTTCCAACATACCAATTTAATAAATAAAATATATACCTGGTATGAATCTAACACTGTCAAATAGCTAAATTCTGAATGGTCAAAAAGTTCAGAACCCTCAACCTTGCAATAATATGAATCAAATGTTGCTAGTGTAAAATATAACATTAAAAAATGTTAAAATATATATGTCATGACAATTGTAACTATATAATCCTATCTAGTCTATAAAATATCTATTAAATTTAAGAGTTATATTATCTAATTTACATTGGCAACATGTTTTTTGTCTCAGTTTTAATTACATATTTAAAAATATTTACACAATACTAATGAAGTATATTCTATCACATTATACATAGGTGCTACTTTAGGTGCTCAATTTTTATTATTTTATTTTTATATGCTTATTACTTCCTTGAATATTTACAGGATTTGTAGGATAAATATAAGAATAGATTGTGCAATAGTTACAGGCTGAAATACTTTCTCTCAATTGATATTAAATTTAATGTGTTTTGGAAAATGATTGTATTTAAAACCTAACCTAAAATTGAAAGGAAAAAGTAGCCTGTATTATTTTGTACTGAATTTAATCCGCCATTTTGTCATAAAGAAGCTCAACGTCTTGCTGTCTCGTTCTAAGTTACCTGATAATTACAGTGTTTAAGCGAGACGGCGAGAGTTCAGAGCTTCAACAGAATATGAATATTTTTAATATTGCCTACAATTTTTTGTGTAATAACATTGAGATATACATATGGAGACGACACCGCCTACATCACTTATGTTCCGCTCAACATACGCCATATGGCGTAACTGCACGCTCATTTTTTATTTGTTTTAAAGTGAAACGCATCAAAACGCCTTCGTGTGTGTTACGATATTGCACAAATAATACAAATAATACGGAAAAGTGCAAAGGAATAACTTTCATCGGTAAGTACCTAACTAGATAATATTTTTTACAACTTAGAGCAAAAAAATGGCGCACAGATTTTGTTCGTGGTGTCTCCTCCATACGTAGTAATATTATCTCAATGTGTAATAAGCATATATTTAAGTTAAACATATCACATGACACTAATGTAAATTGTTTGTACTATATAGTTTATCGTGTATCTAGATAAAATATTTTATAAGCCTGAAGCTCTCAAAATTTAATGTTTAAATTGTGAAAAACAAATAAACGCAACACCTAGGTACCAATTAAAATGACTTTTATTTTTTATCTGTTATATACCATTTAATTAAGGATTTTAGTACGTATGACCTTTTTAAGATGCAATAAATAAATAAGCGAGTATGTTATAGTTCATGAAATGATTACCAGGTAATCACTACATTTCTATCATATACTTAGCTTGATTTGTTATGTGAACATTCATGGGGTATCAATAAAAAAAACAAGTATTTCGACAAATATACTGTATTTAATCATATAAATTACAATTAAAAATTAAAAATAAAACCGACATATAATTTCGCAGTGGGGCGGATTAAAATAATTTCATTATACAATTAAATGAATTACTTACATCATCCATCGATACGCGTTGTGCGTTAGATTGGAAATAAAATTAAGGAATGGAGAATATTTCAAATGCTAAATTCTTAATATTAAACGTCAATTTACAATATACAAGAATATAGTACATTATATGCATTCTGAGATTAACTGCACTTATATAAAAAACCGATGCATTATATCTATGTAGACTTGCATATACTGTATGCACTAGGCTTAAGTCTAATTTGACAGGAGTAATATTTTTATTATCTGTGGCGAGAAAAGTTATCTATAGTCTGAGCAGAGGTCAAAGGAGGTCATGGAAAGTTTTTGAATGAAGTATGTAGATGCCACAGGTGGGTTTCTATTAAATTGGGATCACAGTTAGGCAAGTCTTATAGATTGTATGAGTTGGAAGACAGCGGAGCCACAGACGACGAAGATGAAGAGCGCT
This sequence comes from Colias nastes, assembly GCA_907164665.1. Lineage (NCBI taxonomy): Eukaryota > Metazoa > Arthropoda > Insecta > Lepidoptera > Pieridae > Colias > Colias nastes. The sequence goes on from CAJQZM010024934.1 coordinate 3,346, forward strand.
AAGAGCCAGGGCGAGACGGGGTATTGGTCTTCCTTTTCCTGTAACAAAAAAATAATTATTATAACAACTTAACAATAACATTCATAATGAAAAATTTGTGTCACCTAAAATATGGTATGAATACAATTTCAATTTAACTGAGCAATTTTTTGATAGTGCAGTTGGATTCAGCCTTTTGTGCTGAACAGAATCTATCAATTAATGACATTCAACTACCTACTATGTAACGAAAAATAAAGGAATTATGTACTTAAATTTTATTACTTACTAAATATATGTTTAGGAGGTATGATCTTATTAGAAAAAAAAAATTGTACATTTACAGAACTAAGCCTCTCCACATAATATAATAATGTTATTATTAAAATCAAATGAATGTCAATCATTAAATAATAAGATTGGTTAATTTGTTTGTTCTGAATTAATTATTATAGGAAAAACAGTTTTACTCTTTAATATTATTATTCAAAGTAATTAATAAAGCATGCTATGCTCATTTATTAATTCATTTAATGGTATTATTAATTAATGTAAACGAAAGTATTTAATCTTCTTAATACCAATTACTTAAATATTAAATAAATTATAAGTTCAAAAATATTGTTAGAGGCGAGGCAATCAATGAAAAAAATGTATTGTTACATTTAAAATACTCAACAAACTCAAAAACTTTTTAAATAAATAAATCTAAATTTTGCTTTAAACATTGTATTAAAATATGGTGATACAATAATATTAAGGGGAGGCTCCCAAACATAATTTCTGGCACTGAGAGACCGGTTAAACCGCTACGGTGCTAGACGCTAACACAGTCGTAATAAAGTTGAATATCGCGTGCGCTCTGTGATCGCGTTCGAGCTCGAAACTAAATCTCGTAAGTCTCGATTCTTATTTCGTTTATTAACCGACTTCATAACTAAAGTAGTAATTGATCTAGAGAAAAAATATCTTGGGATTGGATAGTAAACTATATTTTCTTACTGTTAACATTTATTTTAGACATAAAGTCCAAGTGAATCTTTAAAAACATGTAATTATCCTTAAAAAAGGCATAATTTTTGAATAAAAAATGAATAGAGCGAAAATGTTACGTAACTGTCTTGTACATGGAAAGAAAAAGACCCAATAAATCATATACTAAAGTTTCATTTTGATTGTATGTGTGACTGTTTCAGAATATTAATGCAAATTCACATAAAATTTAGGGAGCCTCCTCTTAATAAACAGACATGTCCATTGTCCAACCAATAGAATATAGCATGCAAAAATGTTCATGAGGTTTTCCAAAAAAAAATCAAATTTATCATTTGGAGATAAATAATTGATTACGCAAATCCTCATAATCAGTTAAATAAAAATCAATAACACACAATCTCTCTATATCTTTTCAATGCCACATGTGGCATTTTAAATACAAAAGATAATTCATAAATTTCATTTCATTTTCAAGGTGAAATACCTTATATGGAATAATTCTAAGAATTCAAAAATGCTTGTAAACACTTGAAATATATCCTAATAGAAAACTAAAGTTATGTATAACTAGCTGCTCCCCGTGGTTTCACCCGCGTGGCTCCGCTCCTGTTGGTCTTAGCGTGATGATATATTAGCATATAGCCTTCATCGATAAATGGGCTATCTAACACCAAAAGAATTTTTCAAATCGGACAAGTAGTTCCTGAGATTAGCGTGTTCAAAAAAACAAACAAACTCTTCAGCTTTATAATATTAGTATAGATTTTACAAAGTATTAATAGAGACTTCTATTATTATTTATTATTAAAGAATTGAAGACTTCTATTATTTATTTGTTTATGGAATACCTCAATAAAATAAATTAATCAAATAGCCTATTTCATATATAAATAGCTATTTATTGATATGAAATAAAAATCAGTATCATAAGTAAAAGATTTATAACTGTGTACAAGTATAACTGAAAAACCTACACAAATAGAAAATGAAACATAAAAAGTATTTCTAATTACCATATCCAATTCATTTTAGATAAGAATAATGAACTATGTTATAATTTAAATCTACAATCTACACTCACCGGCACGGAATCTTGGCCACTTCAAATTTCTGCGAAAAATTACGCTATTTCTTTTCTACTACAAAATTCAATAAAAATTTAATCAAAGCTAGATAATTTAATGTTTTTACGAACTTTTAGTAATAATTAGAAGTTTATAATAAGTTCTACCGCGCAGATATGAATTAAACAAGAATTTACGCTTTTTCTGTGAAATTTAAATGATTTCTTCAAAAATGCACAAAAATTAGGAAAAAGCGTTTCCATAAAAAAATTGAACCTTTGAATATTGGGTGTTTCCTTCTCTTGCCTTAAACTTTGTTTGCATCCTTTCTGGCATACTCTAAAAGACATTTTTGATGTCCTCTTGAGCTATAGTGTACCAAACGGCCCCAGCTGTATTTCTAAGCTCATCTACCGTTTGTGCTGGGTTGGAATCGAACTTTATGTTTCTTTTAAGCATGTCCCAGATATGTTCTATTGGATTAAGATCCGGCGAGCGAGCAAACGAGCTGGCCACTCCAATTTTTCAATAATAACCTCTTGAAGGTACTCTTATACGCATCGTACGACACGCGGATGTGCGTTATAGTATATTAGTAGCAAATTTTCTTCAGTAATAAACCTGTAATAGGGCTGAACACATTTCTGGAGAATTTCCTCGATGTACCTGATCAAATTTAAGCCATTATCTACGATAACTAACTCCGTGCGAGCATCGAAACTTATACCTCCCCATACCATTATTGACCCTCCATGAAAAATCGCCGTTTGAGTTGTGGTGTTGGGTGAAAACCTCTCTTCTCGTCTCCTCTATACTGACTCAAGGCTATCAGAAGCTTGTATAGTGCCTTGGCACTCATCTGTAAACACCACACGAGCGCACTGGCTGTGGGTCCAGTTTTCATGTTCTCGCGCAAAACGAAGACGTGCTTCTCTGTGATGTCTGAGGAGTTCTGGACGGCGTGCTGGTCTGCAAACCTTCAAATTAACTTCCTTCATTAGTCTTCTCACCGATTGCTCACTCACATTTATTGTCTTGGTGTTTTTGAGCCGGTGGCGTATCTTCAAAACTGTCAGAAAGCCATTTCTGAGTATCTCTTGAACAATAAACCGGTCTTCTCGAGCTGATGTGCACCTCATGCCTCCATTTCCTGGTCTGCACGTGTAGCTGCCAGTCTCCTGGTATCTTCTCCATGCATTGTGCATCGCTGAACGTGGTACGTACTGTACATTAGGTACTTTATGTTGCGGCAGTCATTGGTCTAACATTGTGATGGCTTGTGCAGGTTGTTCATAGGTTAGCGGCATTTTTTATTGTTTGTTATGATCATTGACTACAGCACAACAATAACAATATCATAAAACGGCATAAACGATATCGAAAAAAGTTTAAAACGAACAATTCGTAACTTCGGCTTAACCGCACAAATCACAAATTTCGACTAACTCTTAAAAAGTGGTAAAAGATTATTCTCAAACTTAATGATTTCTTAACATAAAATTAAAGAAGTAATATGTTAACATATCTGCATACCAAAAAATCGTGAAAAACACTTCAAACTTTTTTTATTGGCAAATTTGTAAGTGGCCAAGATTCCGTGCCGGTGAGTGTACATAATCATTTTCTACATAATTTTCTAACTAAATGTTTAAAAAATTAAAGCTTCATAACAATTTCAAAGGATTTAGAATTTAATACATATGTAATTGTAACACATGTAAAACCCAATCACAAGTACCTAAGACTGCATTTATAATTAATAATTTTATAAGATTTGTCATTTTGACCTTTGATAACTTATGAGAACATGTATTTAAATATTTACTCTTGCATTTTAAATCCTAAAGATTCTTTACACATCTATACTAATATTATAAAGCTGAAGAGTTTGTTTGTTTGTTTGTTTGAATGCGCTAATCTCAGGAACTACTGTTTGATTTGAAAAATTCTTTCGGTGTTAGATAGCCCATTTATCGAGGAAGGTTATAGTTATTATCATGCTACGACCAACAGGAGTGGAGCCACACGGGTGAAACCGCGGGGCGCGGCTAGTATATTATAATTTAATTAGGTAACTGTTTAAATATTTTAAATGTCAATCAATCCTATTATGATTTTTTACTTATTTAAAATAATTTTTATGAATCTATTTATAATAATGCAAATTCTCTTATATGCAAAGTGCAACATCATAGCGTTTCACATTGGCTTAACTTAATAATTTCTATTTTTTAGCTAGTTTCTTAAAGAAGTCCTATATTTAGAAACCTTGCATTTTCAACTAGTGGCTGCTGAGGGACCCAGGTATATATCCGATTCCAGAAGAGCTAGTAACACGTTATATTTTGACTAAGCCCTATTAGATGTACTTTATTCAGTACTGTTAACTACAAGTTAAAGCGAGAAAGGACTTATAAAACTGAATATATGTATAAAAATGTATAATTAAAAATAAACTAACCTTTGTTGTTTTTGGTACATTCCCCCTCATTGTGATATTTTTGCTGGCGATCTCGTTAGCAATACGCATCCTCTGTTTTGGCGCCATTTTAAATGATTACCAGTTATATTTGTCCTGAAAATAGTTGTTCCATTTATCAATTTGTGAAAATACTTGTGTAAAACATAAGAAGAATAAAACTAAACAGTAACGCTAGCTGTATTGCAATACTTTTACTTTCAGATGATGTTTTATTATAGTTGTATAACTTTCAATCTTAAGATGAGAGGAAATTAGAAAGTGTTTTAGTAGAAAATGGTTATTTGTGAGGCACTTGAATAACATCAAAACTTTGATGATTTAACATATTATAAATTATAATATGAAGGGAATCTACATCTAAATTCAATTAATTAATATACATATAATAAGTTTGTAAACATTTAATCTGAATGAAACATGAATTATATATTTTTAATAACGTAACTGAAATGAGCTATGAATAGGTAACAATGTGACAATGTAACAATTTTTACCAGGTCAATTATATCAATAAAATGTTTAATTTCTATATGTGACGAACAACTCTACAACGAGCAGTGTTTTACAGTATAGTAACAACTGTTTTCCTAAATTATTACGATTGAAATCCATAACAATACGTTGGAAATTTTGTGTACGTGTTACCGCAAACATATTGAAACCAAAGGATATTCAAAACACTAGCCACGTTACACGTATAGCTATTTAGCACTGCGTAGTTAATTAAATAACCTGATTTTTATCGGATTTTCCACCAATTTTATACTTTAATCAGACAAATCACAATCATCTATTAGGTACAAGTTTCTAGAAAACAACGTACCTACGTAAAATGTAATAACACCGAACAACCCTTACAAAAACAATTTATTACTACAACATGCATATAATTTACGTGAAAAAAAGGTATTTATACTCACAATGATTATAAAATTAAAGGCTTTACAGCCTAGCCGTGCACAAACTGTTGACACGTATGTAAAAGTGAAACCCGATTAGAATCCAGCAAAGCAAAACTAATTTTCTGAAATGTCAAAAGAACAACACGTCGCGTCTATACGTCATCTATGTTGATGTTTATGACAGCTGGTGCTACCAGTAATTTTAACAATAATTGAAATAGGCAAAAACACGTATAATTTCATGATTAAATACATCATACTATTGATAGACACTGTTAATTAATTAATAAAAAATATTTAGATTTATACGAAAAGTTTTAATTTTCACATATTAGTTTTATTCTTATGTTGCCATATTATATAAAAATTATAAATAATGAAACGCATTATTATTACTTTTTATCTAACAATTAGGTATTAGTCAGTTCAATAAAGAAACGAATCTTCAATGGCGGCCAAAGCTGACTTTGACAGATGGTAGGATCAGCAAAAAAGAAAATAAAAATAACGTAAATTGATAATTATTTTATTAATTATTTCAAATTGTTTGTTGACAAACTTTTTTGTTATTGTATTTGTGTATTTATATGAATTATCATATTTACGTATACAGAATGTAATAAAATCCCCATAATACTTGTAATAAGCACATAAAACTGAACAACTTTTCCCAAAGAACATATTTTGTCAAATTCCAATAAAACATTATTTACTTTCGCAAATGCATAATTGTCATTGTAAATTTATGATAAAAACTATTATAGGGAAAATCAAATACATTTTAGTGATTTTATTTTTCCCTTTTTTTTTGCATACCGTACGGCCGTGTGTGAGCGAGAGGGAATGATAAGCGCCGCCATTGAAGATTCGTTTCTTTAAAGAACTGACTAATATAATTATGAAGGAAATATTTTAAAATATAGTTTAATTCTCATAATACATTTTTTTATTATAAAATTAAAATTAAAAATAATCTATTATAGTGCCATCTATGTGACAATCGAATATACTATTTAAACTACCTACTGACTAACTGTACCATTTTTTGAGTTTAAGTGATATCTCTATTTGACAACAGATGGCGTTGTAACAACTTTTTACTCAATTTAATTTACATACAAAAATATCACGTACATATTTATTGTTGTCTCTTTATATTCACATTAGGAGCTCCCAATAATTAATAAATTAATAAAGTTTCTGTATCATAATAAGGACGAAATAATAATCTTTTAATACGTAATATAAAGTCGAAATAGGAATAGCTTCATGGTGCATTTAGACATCGTTTACATGCACTTTAATGGTCATACTTAAATTTAACTAAATGCTATGTAGTACTATATTATTATGAATTATCTGTGATATAAGTAAGTAATATACTTTTCTATACTTAAAAGTGATAAAACATTCAATTATTTATCTTAGATCCTGCATAGCAAAGGCGGACCCATCAAAATATAGTCGTGACTACGATCATGGACCAATATTATGATATAACTAGCGGCCCGCCCCGGCTTCGCCCGTGGTACATATGAAAAATAGATGTTGGCCG
>CAJQZM010024934.1:10333-21003 GCA_907164665.1 Colias nastes
TCGGAGGAGTATGCAGACTAACATTGTGACACGAGAATTTTATATATAAGAAAAGATATGATATAATATATTGGTCCATGCTACGATACATGTAGGCTATCTATATTATTTTCTTTAAATTAAATTAATATTATCTCATTTATAAGTAGGTATTTATTTAAATGATCTAAATAATATAAGTAGGGTCAACCGGGGCAAATGCAACTATGGGGCTATGGCAACTCCTTATCATAACTCATTTATTAGAGTTGTTGTAATATATCGCCACCTATGATTCAATAGCTCAACGACTAATAAAGCTTACAAGTAATAGATGGCGCCACTACGATGAAAACTATTTGATTTATAGGCCATTGTGTCAAACCGCTATTTTGAAGTTGGTGTGCGTAAAAACAGGTGTCGGGTTTTGTAGACAAAAAAATTGTTTAGGAGTGATTTTTTGCAGGTGTTTTTGATTGGACACGATTATCACAAGCCGTTAAGCTTATTTCATTTATATTACAGTGCGTTAGTTGACTCTATTTTGTGTTATTGATGCAGTTACATTTGCCTCGTGAAAATTTCACTATGGGGTTATTGCAACTGTGAGATTAGTTACAATAGCCCCTTATATTTTTGTATGAAACTAAAAACACTAGTGATGTGACAGTGTCGATATTTTTAATTTATTATGTATCCTTCTTGGTAGTCAAAATATACTTTCTTTATGATTAATTAAAGAAGAACCATCGATTTTTTCTTCGATATTATACCTAGAGACGGGTTCGTAAGTAAAATTCAAATTAGATAAAAGAAGCGTGGTTAAAGAATATAACTAAAAAGGATAGGTAGGATAGTTCTGTGATTGTTCAAGTAATTTTTAGTAAACGGTTGACTAACTAATAAACGTATTTTGTTTGGTTTACGTTTTTAACAATATTTAACACAAAGAATATTATTTGTTCTGACCAAAAACTAAAATTGACTTAGTAGGTAGGGGCACTGTATTTTTTTTTTGTTGCGATTTAAAGTGTTAAATCAAAGTACTTACATGAGTTTTTCCTCTAAATAATGCGGCGCCATCTACGATCGCAACGTTATTGTAGCAATAGTTTCCTAATACACAATAGTACGATACAAATCACACGCAGAATAATAAAAAAATATCGATGAATAAGTTTTTTTCATTCCCCACACTAATTCTCTAACAAATAGTTGCATTTGCCCCACAATCAGAAAAATAAGTTTTTTTCTGAAAACTAGTCCTTGCTACACGATAATACAGTTCAAAATCCTATGAATAACATGAAATCTCATAAATATATTCTATATTCGTTGTTTTATATGAAATAGAAGAAGAGCTATGGCAGTTAGTTGCATTTACCCCCGACTAGGGGTTAATGTAACTTTTTCTACCAATTTTAGGAAATATTCTCACTACCAGTTATTTATAAGACTATTGTATTGCTTGATTGGTTTAAAATAATCTTAAATAAATACAAAAATCACTAAATGGGTCAAATAAATGACCAAATATAAAAGGAGATAACTGCAACCGATCAAACTTGAAACTTGTTATTTTTTAGTTGCATTTGCCCCGGTTGACCCTACCTATATTTTAATGGAAGAAGCGTGCGTTTCAATCACGTATAGAAACATCCCACTACCTAGTAGGTACCTAACTAGGTACCTACAGTACCTAGGTACATGATTCATTTAAAAAAATATTCTACAAACTGAAAAACATTAAACACATAATTGAGCAATCCAATATAGTTGGACAGGGAGGGTAAGGTAGGTGGTAGGTAAGCCACTAACCTTTGGAAATTTCCAGTAAATTTGGGATAACCTATTTTATTTCGTATCTATTTTTATTTCTTTCATTATCTGTTGATCACAATAAAAATAAAGAAATTGCACAATTAATTTGGTTCCAAAAACTACAATACAAAAATAGAACAATTACAATCTACAGTGCGACACAAAAGAGATGACCAAAAATGAGGGCGCCACCGTCGCTCATATAGCAACACTGATACTGCGACGCAAGTGATCTTGATACTATAGGTATAGACTAAAAATCAAAAATATAAAAAGTAATAATTACCGCGATTTAAACTTGTTTCATTCATCATCGTGAAAATTTAAGACAAAAATACATTAGTATTTTAATTGACATACCTAGGTCAAATTTTACTTTAATGTATTCCTTTGCAAATAGTTTATAAAAATCGGTCAAGCCGTTTAGACTGCAGAGGCGCACATAGAATCAAACATACAAACCTTCTGGGACCGTCAGGTAAAAAAAAAACAAGGTGATTTGAAAACTACATATTTTTATTTTTTTTGTCGATATTCTCCTTCATTTTTACTCCCTTGCTCTACTATCCTGCGTACTGTGCTTTCAGAAACCCCTATAAGAAACGAATTAAGATGAATAAAATCAAATAGTACATTTAATATATTTATTTAGTAGCTTAAAACTAAAATTTCCTTTATTTTATTATTATTTTTTTCAGTTTCTGTCAGGACCAAGACTCACATTGGGTCCTTGCGCCACTCTAGTAAGTAGTAAGTAAGAATTCATAGATAGCTGTATGAAAATAGTTATCAGTTATCACTATACTATTTAAGGCTGGTTGGATTGGATATAACTTCTTGACTCAAATTGTGCTGGTCGCACTATAAAAACTTGTTTTTGTTTTCATACAAATAACCTCAAATTAAATTGCAAAAACGTAATAATCGCCATACATACATACATTAAGCACTCGTCACTAATGGAATATTCTATTTTACGTAATACTGAGCAAAAATAAATGGAATCTCACCGGTATAATCTGCTGTACGTTTGTAAACGTTTTCCAAATATTTTTCTCGTTTTCCAGCTTGAAATTATGACAAACACTGAATGAAAACTTTATATATGACATCACGGACACCGCTACGTTTAACCTTTTTCATGATTTCTTCTTTTTTGAGTAAATTTCTTGTTTTAAATAACAATTTTATCTCAAGAATTCTCAACTTCACCAAAAAAACAACAAATTTTTATTCAACTTGACAGCTGCATTGGCAATTCAGGGTTGCCAGGTAATGAAAAAAAATTAGTTCTAAATTAATTAATTTCATCTCTTTTATGTCGTACTGTAATTCATATTATAATCTGTAGCAACCCTCAAGACAAAGACAGTACGATGTCCATAAGACTGAGACGTCAATACTCCAAGGATGCAGGATATCGTATTACAATTTTAGCCAATAGTAACTCAGTATATCCTGTCCTCCGATCCTTGAAATCTGATTGGTTGGAATAGATAGGTTACGCCTATACTGTCAATTTCAAGTGCGCGCTTCAAGTGTGAACTGCTAAATTGGAATTATATCGAAATGTCGACAATTTGATCGCGTTTGAATGGTTTATGTGTACAATTTTGTTTTGAATAATGTAGAGATAATGTATTGTAATGTTTAACGATGGGGCTTTATAAATTGTGGACATGTGATTGTAACAAAAGATAATTGATATTATACAATAATTAATAATATAGATAGATAATAAATGACGGATCTACGTTATAAAATTTTGTAATTGTCATTTTTCATAGAGCCTTGAAGTCTGAATTTCTTAACTTACAGAATCAAAACAAAAAATACGCACCAGTATTATTATTATTACTTACTGCCGACAAATGAATAGATAGGTATTTACGTACACACAACTTCAATATTTTGTAATCTACTAACTTAGTTAAATATTTAAAATCACCTAATTACCTAAATAGGTAGGCATTTGATAATATTATCGTATTATAGGTTTACCTACCTACCAACCCTTTAAAAACCTTAAAATTCTAAGATCGCAGTGGACCTAGAGTTTTATAGATGCCTTAAAATATACCTAAGTACTATAGAAATAAAATCTACAATTTGCAGATGTCATGAACCAATTATAACCTTTAGTAGTTAGTAACTACCTACCTAACTGTTTAACGATTAACATCAATAATCTAAACCTGTCTCTACATACCTAGTAGAACACCGGCTAGCTTGTAATGAAAAAATATACCTACCTAGGTAGGTACCTACTTACCTAAATAAATTACCTACCTGATACTTACACGTATTTGTGGTAAACATTATCTATTAAAACAAAAATTCTGTAGGTAAGTACATACATAAAAAGTGATTGCAATTACTTAATTATGTATTACTCTACATTCTACAAATTCTTAAATACCTACGTTATTACTTTATTTTTAATCTATATTGGCTCTACTAAATACATTCGAACACTGTTTTAAATAAAACACATAAGTACCTACCGATTTCAAGTAACAAAACAAGTAATTACAATTATGCCTATCTCTACAAATCCTTAAACAGCTAGATAAAATATCTAAATATTCCCACAGCTTATAGAAAAAAGGTCGCGTCGGTCGGGCGCCGGCTTGCAAATATACCCTAAACTAACATCTCTGCGAAATTCTGCCTGTATTTATTCACTTGAAGACTGGGGTGGGTTCGTACTGCTAATGTAGGCACCTATAACAAATATATCTATAAGAAGTAAGTTCTTTGGTACTGTAGATATAAAACGATTTTTTGTTAGTTCGTACTTACGATCGATTTAAGTTATGTGTTTTTGTAATTAATTTTACTATAATAAACGTAACGTTGTGTATATTGCCCATAGTGCCTTGGCCTTGGCTATAAGACTTTGGGTACCTATAGATAATTATAATGGTAAGATTATTCATACTTTTTGTTATATTACCTATAGCATGTAAATTAATAATTACTGCAACAGTATATTCATTATTGATAGGTATCTAACTACTATGAAAATCAATCAACTATATGAACGAATCTGTGTGCAATAATATTATGTCTTATTTTAAGAACCCTTCATTATTCACTTAAAAGTTTCCACAAAGAGCTTTCACAACAATTCTTACTTACCTATATCTGCATAATATTTTGTAACGTTAAAAAGAAACCAAAAAACTCAGCAGTTTTTGCGTGATTGCATAACAAACAGACATCCATTCTCTCAAATATTGCACAAAACCTTTTATAATCTGTATTATGTCGCAACTGTCAAAGGAGGATCGATATAAGGCATGGAAACGGAAAATCCCTTTAAAATAAGCTCTAAATAAGTAGAAAATGTTTTATCAGATTGCTAAGAGATCTGTGTTATTTGTACCTGTTTTTAAATATCTGGGTTATTTGTAGTGAGTATTTTTTACATTGTGTCGATGAAATAAAAGTTACATTTTTTTTATTTTATTTCTTGTAAGTATATAGTCATCCGATGAAACTTTTAGAAACCTCTATCTAATTTAATGAAGGTTAGATCCTATGACCTATCCTCGCCTATAGTGTCTAAAAACGAAAGGAAACATAAAATTTAACACAATTGCAATTATTATGACCTAACTTTAAGCTATAAATAAAATTGAATTATGTTCATCATGTTGGAATCCTTCCATTAAACTGTTAATTAATTTCTTCAAAATATAACGTGCCATAAAATGTACCTACTTCAAAAAACCTACATGTAAATCTTTCAACAATTTTAACAACCAAAACTTGTCTATGGTCTCGTATTTTTTTACACGGCAACACTGGCTAACTTTTTAATTTTTTTCCCGCCCTTCCGCCTGATTGGAATTCTGATGGCTCATCACGTAATGCAAGGAGCCGGCCCACAACGATGAAAATTGACCAAAATCCGATTTCGCAGTTTTATTGTGAAGTAACCATGAGGGTGTGTGGCCTTCATAAATATTTGACATGATCTAAGTAAAAATGCATTTGAGCATCTACCTACTTATAATGTTTTTGCGTGAAGAATTTCACGATTTTTTACATAGGCTGTATTTTTCTACGTACCGTCTGTGGTATGAGAACGTATAGATGTGTATTATGTCTGTACATATATCGTATAATTTAGTTAAAATTAGTACATAAGTAGATAGTAATCTTCAAATATACATCCTTGATTCTTCTACTTCATTTTCATGAAAGAAGGGTTTTTGTTTAAGAAAATATTATATAAGCTTATGTAATTTATTTCTGTCTAAAACAAGAAAATTTATTATGACGTGGTGTCGAAAGGCTTGAGTTATGGAATATTATGATATGATTTCTGTAAATATTACTTACAATATTTTTTTGCATTGCACTAAAATATAAAAGAATTACCAACATTAACTCCAGAAACAAAAACAAACCACAATCTTAACCTATTTACGAAACGAAATCAAATGTTTCACAAACAACTGAAGGGAAAGTAAACCATTGCTCAAGTAATAAAAAAAAACAATTACAAAATGGCGTCGGGTTTTGGCGCCAAAAGACAACCGTCGCCGGCTGAGACGCGCGAGTGATCGGATTATCCTTCTGTTTGTATTTAAACTATTTTTTCCCAATTTTGTGCATTTTCCGCATGTTTGCACGGATTTATTTAACTCCTGATGATTGTTGCAGATAAACATGTTTTTTTTTTTAAAATTTGTTCTACTAAAGATATTTGAATATAGTCTACGAACGTAGGTTACGTAGTTAGGTGCAGATAAAATCGTCTGTAAATTGCAATAGTGGTCGAAGGTTTTTTATGGTTATTTCTAACATTAGTTCTAAATTAGTTCTACAAAATCATGCCTAATTACATCAAGACCACCTTACATTAAAAACAATTAGATGTAGGAAGATACAGCAACTATGAAATTGAACCAGGGAATAAGTAACTCTTCATTACTAGTACATTATCTCGACTAGTAGGTACTTACTACATATTAATTCAGATACGTGATTGAATTAGGTACTATTTATTTTACTGATCCAATTCAGACATCTTTAGAGGTCAACAATTATAATGATTTTATATTTTTTTATTCCCTACGTAAAGTACTTTTATTTTCCATTATAAGAAAGCATTTTCACTATCAATATAAAAAAAAAATCACCAAACACACAACTACACGACCTCAACAATTCCAAACAATTCCAACGTCTATTACCACTCCTGACAACGACAGTACCATAGGGCATAGACAATGCTATCTCCAATAATTACCATACATGCATGTACAGTCGCGCACAATGGCCATATTGCCCGCGTTACTGATGTTCATTTATTCGCCGTAATCCGATACTTTATTAGTGGGCTTTGTTTAAACAATTGCGTGAGTGATTGTACGCCCCGGGATCTGCACCTTGCTGGGATGGTGGTATGTAATAGGTGAATGTTTGTTACGAAAATAATGTAGGTTTAAATTCGGTAGCAGAACTTAAACTTCATAATTTCTCATTTAGAGTCATTACCTACGTAGTTAATAGAAATTCGTGTAGAGTTGTAATTAAAAAAATATAAAGTACTAGGTTTCCGCCCGCGGCTTCGCCCGCGCAGTCAAAGAAAAACCCGCATAGTTCCCGTTCCCGTGGGATTTCCGGGAATGCGTCATTTTCCCGGGATAAAAAGTAGCCTATGTCCTTTCTCGGGTATCAAAATATCTCCATACCAAATTTCATGAAAATTGGTTCAGTAGTTTAGGCATGATTGAGTAACAGACAGACAGACAGAGTTTTAACCATTATCAAGCTTCGTTTCGATAGAGATGTTCTCAGATAGCATTTGTTTTGTTATTTACAAGCTTATCTAAAACAATACCAGTCTCTAGTAGATACCCTCAAACACATGTACTTACCTCAAACTCAAAACTGTATTTATTTCAAATCAAGAAAATCCAGAATATAAAGATCCAACCAATAACAAAAGTAAAGAGCAAATACAAACTCTCACATCACAATAAACAGTTTAATAAAATATAATTTTAAGTTATTACATAACACGTCACCCTGTTGCATAGTCCGGTCCCAGAGCATACGTCCTACCCACCGACGGATCAAGTTACCCCCGCTCAGATAATTTTAGTTCTCTCGTACAGTAAAGTGGAAGCGTTCCATCTGCTTTTGGGGAAATGAAAAAAACATCGTTTGTGAGAAATTTTCGGATGCGGGCTTTGCGTAATCTTTAATTGTTTTGGATTTGGTTTGATTTAGTTACTTAATTTTTAAATAGGTTTATTTTTGTTGGGGATATTGAATATTGTTTGATCGTCGATCGTACTTACAATAGCATAATAATTGTAATCATTAGCTACGATTAAGCTTGAAAACATTATAACACTTACAACTAAATTATTCTTGAGTGGCATAGGCTATATTATGTTATTTAAAATTGATTTCATTCATACAACATTCTACTTGAACATGCTCAGAGCCGGGGCAAGAGCTAAACTAAAGTCATAAGTAAACATATCATTGAAAAACAATAATAGTTAATAATATCATACCCTTAGATACTTACGTTCTTTACAACTTTGATGTATCTAGCAAACACATATTTTTAAGACATTGTTTTTATGGAGAAATAATATGTACTTTACGTAAGTACTTTCGTTTCACTTTCTTGGCGCCATAGCTTTAAAAAAATGTACTTCAATATTTAAACTTTCAAACCCAATGGACTAGAATCTATCATCATTACATCGTGTAAGCACCCATGTGTATTTCGAGTGACTCATTTTGGCGCCAACATACAATGGTGGCCATTTTGAATTGCTCTATTATTGTCGATGGACAACTTGATTGAAATGGGATAAAAAATTAAAAAAAAATGAATAATGGAATGCATTCGTGCCTTGTATTGCGTTTCATGTTTTTTTGGTTCAATATTAGGTACTACAGGCTCATTCTTTATAAGCTTATATACAGTACCTAATATGCATCAGTAATCACTTATTACTTTAAAATAAATAATAATTCATATATGACATAATTAAAGCAAAAAATTACTTAATTAAGAAGGAAGAAAGTAGGAGCAACAACAAAGTCAGTTATCTGCCCGTACCATAGAGATCTTTAGTTTCTGTGATCTGTGGCCCGTATACGTATTTTAATTAATGCTCCTACACTAATAAAATTTGCATGTAGCAATGAAAACAATCGAAAAATTAACAATATACAATGAACAACACAAATGGACAGTAAATCCATAATGTCTTTGAAATTAAATCAGCCACAAACATTGACATTTTTTGTGCACAGATAAAAAGTCCCTTGTCCATGGTCCACTTTCTCTATGTCAAGTGGCCAAGCGTGATGTCCTTTGTGCAAATTGTACAAATTGCATGTAATTACATCGATTATTGAGAGTAGAAAGTATCGTTTTACTTTTGTTGATTTCTTTGTACCTATTGTAGGATTAAGAAGTGAACGTGATTGTATTGGATTTAGTTATTTTAAGGACCTTTTATGACATTAGAATATGTAGTAAAACTATATTTAAGGTTTCATGTCCATGTGAATGTCGTGGCCATATCGTAGATTTGCTCATTTCATGATATGACCGATCATTTCACGAAATGGTCGCATTTTATGAAATGGCCAACATAGTTTGATCAGATCGTTAAATCGTCAACGTTTCACGATTTGGCCATCCACATTTGGCCAGATCGTATAAAATATAAAGAGTCCATAAAATATTAAAATTCAGAATATTCTAAAAACTTGTTTAATGTCATTTAAGTTAGTGCCGCGGCAGCGGCCGGCGAATGCTAGAAGCGAATCGTTTTTGCAATAAAAAACAGTTAGGTTAGGTTAGGTTAGACTTTGATAAACAACGCACGAGCCGAGCGAGCAAAGCGAGCGTGCCGCGGCAGCGGCCGGCGAGTGCCAGAAGCGGATCGCTTTTTTAAAAAACAAACAATTATAATACTATAGTAGGATATATAAATATATATCCTAAAAGAAAAAATGCGTCTTAAATTATTTTATTTAAGACGCATTTTTTCTTCAATACCTATAAGATATCCACATTTTCCATAGTACTCGAACCGTCGTAAATTCTTTGCTATGACTTTCTTCATATTGTTATTAAACGAATTATGAAGTTTTTAACTGCGAATAATTAAATTTTCGCCAGCGGCCGCCATCTTATCACATAAACACAGAGCTTGCAGCGCCTCTACCAATGATTAATGTAACTATTTTACGATATGATCAAATAATTTTGATCATTTCATGGAAAAACCGCGCGTTTAGTTGGCCATATCGTGAAACGATTTCTTATCATTGATCTGCTCAAGCCACATCATGATGTGGCCAAACTAAATTGGCCATTTCACGAAATGCGACCATTTCGTGAAATGGCCAGTCATATCATGAAATGAGCAAATTTACGATATGGCCACGACATGAATACAATCAATCAATACTTCATTTAAAAATACTAGGACTTGACTTAAAACTACTGCAATATTTAAGTTAAAAAGTGAATGACCATAATTAACCACGAAGTTATTCTGAAATTTAAACGAACATATTATAAATTGGATTTTTTTTATTATAACTAATCCATACTTATAATATTATAAATGCCAAAGTAACTCTGTCTGTCTGTCTGTTACTCAATCACGCCTTAACTACTGAACCAATTTGCATGAAATTTGGTATAGAGATATTTTGATACCCGAGAAAGGACATAGGCTACTTTTTACCCCGGGAAATAGGATAGGTTTTATCCCGGAAATCCCACGGGAACGGGAACTATGCGGGTTTTTCTTTGACTGCGCTGGCGAAGCTGCGGGTGGAAAGCTAGTATATTATATGAAGGAGGCATG
>CAJQZM010024935.1:4486-22074 GCA_907164665.1 Colias nastes
TAGGAGTCCATTGAGGACAAACATTGTGACACGAGATTTATATATATATATATTAAGATACTTAGACAATTAGTAGGTACTAAAATATAATAAGTAATCAAGTTCTTATTTGTTTAACATTGAGTACCTAAATAATCAAAACTTTTATTATGACTCATCTCGCTTCGGGCTTTGCAAATAATTTCCAGCGATATTTTAGAAAACAAAAACCACAAAAAGATGTGAATGTTTAACACTTATGCGATAATTTTCTCGTGTTCCAATGACGTATACAACCGACTCTTTAACCTTGTCTAATTTTCACTAAAGACAAATTCAAAATAATATAAATCGCACTTAGTAATTGAAGAGTTGACATTTGAAAAGCTGCTCAACAATGATGTACAGGAAGTGAGTCAGTTTTCGTCTTGTATCACTAGCAGACTAAGAAAAAACATTGCGTGTACCAATGTTTATACCTATTTAAAATACACAAGCACGGCAATATGCTACTTAACACCAAAAAAATAGAGTGCAAATTAGTATGCAGTGTTTTGCTAGACGAAAATCTATTGCGCCACCAAAACAGAAGTAGTGCATTAAAAACGTAATTTTGTCAGTTCTCACGGCTTTAACTGATATGTTGTACATGTGTGTTTTGTGTAAAATGAAAATCTATTATTTACATGTGTGTTGTAAATTGTAATGTACAAGGCAACATATTATTATTTATTACAATATTCTTAAAGCGACGAGTCGTGATGGTATTATTTTGTTACACCAATTCTCTACAAGTTTTGGAAAATTATTATTATTAGCTATACATGATTGGGATAATTCTGGTTTATTTGTTGAAGAATTATACAAATATTGAAAATTTACCCGTTTGTTTCAAAATATATATTCTGACGGTACTTTTACTTCCAGATAACTCTTGCTATATCAATGAAATAAACAAAACCTCTTATTAAAATATGTTAACTTTGGCTAAGTTCTTTTAAAATATCATAAAATTTTATACTAACGAAGTCTCGAGCATCGACTACAGTGTACTACTATATAATTTCAAGTGTACGATGATGTCATACTTATACTATTTGTTTCTAGTAATTCTATTATCAATTGTAAGCCAATTGTAAGCCAATTATTATTTATTAGTGTCGTTCACAATAGCTTTAAAAACATCTCATAAGCTTGAAAGTTTTTAAAGATGAATGGATGAATTCAGTCATGTTTCTTGTGAATAGTAAATGTTTGGCATAGAAAATATATTTTAGATTTATTACAACATCAGTTACTTGGTTAGCTGAAAGTAGTTCTTGGTAAAAGTGAAGTCCCGTGTCCCCTAGTGGGGTAAGGAGCAGATGCATTATGCATACATCTGTTTCATTGATCCATTTCCTTAAGAAACAAGTAGGTGATCAGCCTTCTGTGTCCTGCCAGACCGAGACATTTTTTTTTCTTCGTCTCCACCGGGAATCGAACCCAGGACCCCTCGGTTCTACGCGCACGCGTCAACCACTGTACCAAGGAGGTGGTAATATCTCAATTTAAACACATATCACATAATCAGCAATAATCGAAGAGTAAATTTCGATCGCTGAATTGCATATAATAACCTAAGGGCTAAGGGAAGACCCAAGGTAATATTGCTAATCCTAAGAATAGTCTAGAAATCCTAAATACATAGGTAGTATCAATAGCCAATTTTGTGGACAACAAGGACATGAATAATGTGAGAGAATAAATAGTGAATCATTGTAACATTTATTTATTCAATTAGACTTCTTCTAGAAGCAGTTTTGTAACGTCATTAGTCATTACACATTTGTAACATTTACCACCGATTCGGAAAGCAGTATCTACGGAGAAGAACCGGCAAGAAACTCGATAGTTGCTCTTTTAAATCATGTCAGTTTTACAATTTAATTTTACAAAATAACTATTATAATCATATAAATAATATGCCAAAGAACTGTCCTGTGGTTTTTACGCGACAACCCTCCATGGGTTTTTATCGTCCATATATTCCTTAATACTGTAGTAGGCTCTCTGAACTAGTACATTCTTATATATAAAAGTCTCGTGTCACAATGTTAGTCTGCATACTCCTCCGAAACGGGTGGACCGATTCTCATGAAATTTTCTGTGCATATCGGGTAAGTCTGAGAATCGGCCAACATCTATTTTTCATATGTACCACGGGCGAAGCCGGGGCGGACCGCTAGTTTTTTATATAAGTTTTAAATTTAGAACTAAACTCTTTAAAACAGTGAAATATTCTGAGATATCCCATAGTACGTGAAGACTCTTAAGCCTTTTCAAAAACGATCTTATTGCACAGCTTGATTCACTGGCTTGTATGCATACCAGAAGATTAAATAGTACATTCATATTTAACACGTACCATACAAAAAAATTCGGTACATTTAGGCCATTGACAAAACAACCCAATCCACTTTTCGGATCTCGAATAACAAATTCTTTCATCTTATAAGGTGAAAATTCCAATGTTTAAGAACTTACGTAATAAAGGACGGTTGGTGAACTAATTTTAATGTAAAGTTGATCGATAATTTTTTAAGCGGTTTATTCGAAGAATTTCATTTATTCACAAGGCTAAGCGACCTTTTCGGAATGCGAATTACTTTCAAATTTCATAAAACACTTAAAATTTCAATATTAAAACTTGAATGATAAAGTATAATGTGCCGATAAAATTACGTATACAAGAGTAAATTCATTTGTTCAAAATTACTAGGGCTTACCTACTTATTAAAATCAATACCTTCATCAATGTTAGTACCATTACTAATACTTAAGTGAAAATATATTTAAAAAAGCACAACTATTAGCGAGAAAAATTAACATTTTAAGAGAAATCGTTTCTGTCCAAACTCTCAAAGAACTTAATCAAATAAATATAAGGCCAAAATTGAGAAACATCTAATACGAATTTCACTCACAACTGTAGGCAGTTAAATACTTGTTCATGAAATGGCACAAATTTTCTTCATTTAACATCTGAATCATCCAATTAGACTACTTAAGAACATTCTGCGCTTTGTCTAAGAGCGTTATAAATTTATTTTCAACACTCTACGATGATAAAAAAGTTATTCATTCATTTCTTATGTTTAAATACGTTATTTTTTAGCTGAAACATCGACAGAAGACTAATAAGAGCAAGACTTTCTTGTTATTTTTTTTAAGCTATTGCATAGCTTCTATCGCGGGCCTTGAGCGCGGGGACCGAATCCAGAAATTCCGTAACGAAAAACCTCACGCTCCCCACTCCGACGGGCGCGGAGGTGTGTCTTGAAAGCATAGCATGCAATAGCTTTACCGCGGCAGTCCCCGAGTGCCACACGTCTTTTTTGAAGTGAAAACTTCTTTAGCGGCGTTGAGCACTTTTTCTGTAATGGGTATAAAATCTTAAACTCGCGTCAGGACACGTGACCTGATCGAAAAAGCGTAAGACGGATACCATTCCAAAATATCAAACATGCTCATGCTCAACGTTAATAATCAAGTTTTCACTTCTGCCGGCACTCCCAGAGTGCAACCCGTCTTTTTTTTACTATTTTTAGGCCACATCTCAGCTTACCATCAGGCGAGATCGTGGTCAAGCGCTTCCCTATCATAAAATTAAAAAAAAGACGGGACGGCAGAAGTGAAAACGCGCGTAGTAGAGAGGGGATAGCTGTCTACTCTCCATCCGTCTTACGCTTTTTCGATCAGGTCACGTGTCCTGACGCGAGTTTAAGATTTTATACCCATTACAGTAAAAGTGCTCAACGCCGCTAAAGAAGTTTTCACTTCAAAAAAAATATTCTTACACGTAACTTTCTTCCGAATGACGATGGACGTTGAAACTTTGAAACAAGTCATGTCGTTTTCTTCATGAATAATAAATAGTAAATACGTAACATCATTGTTTTATAAATATTACATACTAAAAAGGAAATTTCCTCCTGTAATTCAGTCATTTTCCTTAAATCCTTTTGACCAAAGATACAATAAATAAACCACTCATTATTGCGGTATTTGAGTTACATTAAATATCAGCTACAGAATATAAGGATATTTTAAATAACGTCATATTTTAAACTAGCTGCTCCGCGCGGTTTCACCCCCGTGGCTCCACTCCTGTTGGTCGTAGCGTGATGATATATAATTATATAGCCTATAACCTTCCTCGATAAATGGGCTATCTAACACCGAAAGAATTTTTCAAATCGGACCAGTAGTTCCCGAGATTAGCGCGTTCAAACAAACAAACAAACAAACTCTTCAGCTTTATAGTATTAGTATAGATAATATATTATTCGCTACATTTTACTATCTATTACAACACAACATTTATTGTACATCTTGAACAAAATTTAATTAGTCGACTAATTAATGTAATCTCCTACAAATAGCCTTGAAATAAAACAGGAAAACGGAAAACATTTCAGTCATTTCTAATGAAAATAACACTTGTGATATCTTCCTGTTACAAACAATTAATTAGTGTTATGAAACATTATTATTGTGGCTAATATTATAGTCAATGTGGTTTTTCGAGAAGCTTTTAAATAACGTAAAAAGCTTTCAAAAATTATAATTTTCCGACTGTTTGTGTTAAAAATATAAAGAAAAAAATATATTAAAGTTAATTCAGGTTTTCAAAAAGGCATAAGTATTAAAAAATACGTTTCTTTACGCCTGATTACCCTAAACAATACCTAGTGAAAACCAAAAATAGGTGACCTTAAATGACGAGGCAAGAAAGGTGCCGAATTCATAATAATATGTTCCCACATCAGTTCCAAGGTCTGAACTCTGAACGACATGTGGCGACCACACCAAGGTCCTTCCTATGTTTATTATCATTGTAACATGTTTAATTGCGAAGTTACGTAATTAGAAACAGTATTAACAGAAAAATTAGTTTTTATCGTCAGATCTCTGTCGATCTTTTGATAGGAGAACTTTTTAATTGGCACAGGAAACGCGATTAAATTCTCAGCGAATTAGAATTCGTTTTCGGGTGGTGGTTAATTTAGCTTGTTCGTATATTGGTGTTGAATTGAAGGTCTGGGGGATTATGAGTTTTATCCACGCCTCCATTATTCAGATATATTATTATCAAACGTAATGTATGTATTAAATTCTATTAGGACGCCTTAAAATAATCCTAATCGATGCTTGTTAAGTTTGCAGTTTATTTCTCTTTTTTGTCGAAAGAGTCGAACATCTTTTGCAGGATAAATAAAGTTATTGTCATATTTTCCTTCATTCCCAAATAATTGTTCTGGGAAATCAAAATATAATTTCCTGGTCATGAATAAGTATGACACTGCAGATTAGACTTATGCATAATCTAAGGATGTTTCCTTATATTATTTATGTAGACAATTATGAAAAACAAATATTTAGTATTTCATTATTCCTGAACATTTCGTATGAAACAGTTACAACAAACTGAGCGAACAGGCGTTTGACCACTATCCCGCCTGATGTAAAGCGGTGATGTGATCTATAAAGGAGCACGTCTGCCTAGAAGAAGCCTATTCACTCTAGACTTGAAGAGCTGCAGATTATAATGGTCCGGGAATACCGACGTTGGAAGAGAATAAATAATAGCTTATTGTACAAACTTTTGTAATAATGGCCACCATTACAATATTTCCATATTTTTTTTGTCATTACAACTGGCAGATAAACTAAACAGAACATATCCAGAAGTTCAGCCATAAATGTACGAAGCGTACGATATTTTCTACGATTCTTTCATGGTCATTCAACAAAAAATTCCCTATCATTATTTTATGCGTGGTACTTTTTTACGAATTATCCCATAAGCATGTTTCAGGAAGCGTTAATTGTTTAATCGTATATTATTGTTATAAGATAGTGTTTACATCCGTATTCTATGTGCCTCCTCTCCGTTCCCACCGAGCGTGCGATAAACTCAACTTAACAAAATAAATATCCAAGTGTTTGTGGCTATAAACAATCGTCGAGCTGTTCCTACGAGTACGGTGCGCAGAATAGGGCTAGATAATATTTTTTTAAACCTTGAAATGTAGAAAACCTTAATTTGTGTAGATATATTATTTTCTGTGTGTTTTTCTTATATTCAACTGTCAATAAGAATAGGAATGTCAATATTTAGGAATAATTCTATATGGAAATTTAACTTAGGGCCGATTTTTCAATGCTTGGATAAAACTTATTCGTTGAATAATGTATAAAACTACCATTTTAAAAACGTATTCTAATTGCCCGTATTTGACAGTTTACGTGACATTTTAATATTATCGTGTAATACTTTATTGGACGGATAAGTTTTATCCAAGCATTGAAAAATCGGCCCTAAAGCCCCGTATTCATGGTAAACATTTGTTTAGGAACAGTTGATCAACATTGTTGGTGAACGGCGAGAATGTTGCTAGCAACTATGTTTAAATCAATACAGGTTGTCCACATGCCAGTCTGCGTTAAAATGTTGCCCGAGGATTTAGTGTTGTTGTGTTCTCTGTATCTGATGTATAGGATTTCTAATAAAAAAAAGAGAAAAAGATGGTGGATTCGAAACTATCTTTTGCAAAGAGGAAATTTGATGAGTGGCCTCAGAATGGGAGACGGATCATTTAGTAACTTTACGAGAATGTCGAAAAGAATGTCTTTGTATTCTTTTATAGAAGAATCCCATAATAATGGTTTTGATTGAAATAATTCTATTAGTTGCATTATTTTATCATTGCTCCACACTACTGCCATGTTTATAAACTGTTGCAAACACGTTCACACACGTCAACAATTGTCGCTAAACTGATGTTTACGCTTGTCGGGCGAGAGCTTGTCAACATGACGCTATCAACTCTGCAACACGCAGTGTTGCCAGCAACATGTTGACAGCAATTCCGCAACACATTGATTCAACTTTGTTGTTAAACAAATGTTTACCATGAATACGGGGCTTTATAGGTACAGCTTATGTCATTCAAAAATTTTAGTAAGTATCTCTTAGTTGAAAATTATAGGAATTATTGGAATAATAGTGACAGAGAGAATATCCTGGGTAAAGAATAAGATAACATTTAATCGTCTCAATATAAAAAGTCGCTAAAACAACCGTCAAACTTTATATAGCCCTTGGAAAAATAAACGTGTTTCCAAAATATACAAACAAAATAATAATCAATACAAGTAAAATCGTTGTCATTTTTTTACTTTTTTGCGTCGGAAATCCTCAAAAGGCCTCTTGTTGTTCATTTCCTACTACCATATTTCGTCCCCTTACTGGTAAAACTGACTAACTGCACATTTTTACAAAATTAAGTTATATACACCAATCGATTCGTCTCGTCAAGATCTATCTTCAGGTAAAACCCGTTATCTTCTACGGTGCGTAATTACAAAGTTAGCTTCGGCTAAAACAGACTTTCTTGCATGATTCTCCACAATTGCTTCTATAAAAAACGATTAAATTGCTTTAGGATATTATTTTAAAAAATGTATACTGTTAAGACAATGTTTCGCGTTTTAACACGTTTTCGTTTATTGACACTTGTATTCATCATACACAGAAACGATTCATTTAAAACCAGTTATCCTACAGTACTTAGTTGGTTGTGGTTCTTTAAATTTTACAAAATTATTCATTAACACTTCATAAAATAAAAGTTAAAAAGCTTTAGTTACTTTTTCTTGAATATTAGTTAGCGTATTTGCCTTTTTTGAGGCAAGTAAAATAAATTATCCGATTGTAGTACATTATTACTGAATTACATTAGTTTCACGCTTTTTAAATTACTTCAGATAAAACAAACTGCAAGCGCCCCCTCAGCTTATTCTTCATTTTTCTTGAAATTCTTCTGCAATTTCTTAGATTATTTTCTGATAAAACATTACCTGAATAATGGGCCTTTCATAACAAACCACTAATAACTTAGATTACTGATGTCTACACATCTTAAAATGTTGTCATACTTTCAAATGCTTATAACTCCAGTTTATGTTTTGTGCAGATAATCACTTTTACCAGTAAGGGGACGATTTAGACACAAAATATTTTCCCTCCCAGCGTTAGGGAAAACTCAATTTTACAACGTCTGTCGAACGAAAACAACATGTTTATAATTAATAATTACAGAAGTCACCAGGAAACAGATAATTTGTAAATATTAAATCATGAAGGTTAAAACCACTTTTGGTACATTCTCTGACTAACGTGGCATTGAACTGTGTCCGTTTTTAGTTATCTGTACGCTATGGAGTTATATGTTGATAACAATTGTAACATTGGTGGGTTATGATATAAATTGATTATATAATTGCATATTTTTAATACATTTTTATCCTTTTTAAGTGGGTGTAACGATGCTTTCTGTTGCTAACATAATAATATGAGCATAATAATTATTATGTACTATTAAAATAATGTAGAACACGTACATACTTTCTCTTTTCATATTAAATAAATACTAAAAGTATTCATGAATATATTCTCCAATTGTATTTAATTTTAAGCTATTGCATAGCTTCTATCGCGGGCCTTGAGCGCGGGGACCGAATCGAGAAATTCCGTAACGAAAAAACCTCACGCTCCCCACTCCGACGGGCTCGGAGGTGTGGCTTGAAGGCATGCTATGCAATAGCTTTACCGCGGCAGTCCCCGAGTGCCACACGTCTTTTTTTTATGTGTATCAGTCTGTTGTTAATCTATATAATATTTACTTTTCAAATAATCTCAATAATCGAAACAGTACTTCTCTTTTGCTATCTGTACATGATGTAACCCGGTACAAAGGTCGGCAGCGTGTTTAACAAATATTTAATTAATATTTCAGCATCCAGAATTTGGGGTCAACTAACTAACTACGACACATTTGCTGACGGTACTAGATCTGCGCTATGATAGCCCGTAGTGCTAAGAAGGACGATGATGAAATTATTTATTTAATAATAATTTAACCGCTCATGTGTACCATACTCTCGCCCCTAATGTTAGATGACGTCACGATGTAGCCTGATAGCAGACGCCCAATTTATATTATTGTCAATGTAAAGAGTTTAAGATAATATTATTATTAATTAGGGATGTAACGATACCGATACCGATACCGATATATCGGCCGATATAATCGGCAAGCCGATATATCGGTATCGCCGATTATAAAACAACCGATACCGATATCAAACAATTCAAAAAACCGCGCCCAATGAACGATGCGGGAGGCCGCCCGCGCGTGCGCACTTTGTTTTTTGAAACAACTCTACCAATAGTAAACTTTTATTAGGAACTGATTGTACCTATGTGTATAACTTAAAGTTTAACTGACTTTGCAAAATAATAATACTAAAATAAATGGTTTTCTTGTTTTTTGATTTGGCATTGTTATTTAAAAGAATACGATTTACAGTTGAGTCTCTGACTTTTATGCATAATTCACTATTTATTTTTCTACCAAGCCATCGATATCGGTATCGGTATCGGTATCGCCGATATTTGATTACAAATATCGGTATCGGTATCGTATCGGCAAAATCATGTATCGTTACATCCCTATTATTAATAATTATATTTTATTGTTTTCTACTTTATACAAAATAATCTGAAATTTATGTATATTATTGTTATGAATAAATATAATATGTTAATGTCTAATGTTCGAATCAAATCCATAGATGAATGGAAATCTGTTCAGTAGTTTTGAATTTATCGCTTTCAGACAGATGGCGTTTGAATATTTACTCTTTAGATTAAAATATATTAATTGGTAGATTAAATTCTATATCGTTGATATAGGTTACATCTAATTCACTTTATAAAAAAAGATTAATTTTCATGATAGTTCTAATTATAATTAATTTATTATATTGATAACGATCCTTTATTTTGCAACTAAATTAGTAACACAGTCACACTTAGCAATAAAATTATGTAGCATTTTCATTAACACCAAAATAAATTTATGTTGTGACAATACCTATAATAATATGATGATACATAAACTCAAAACTGCAATAAAATGATTATTTTTCACGAAAACTACCTTTCAGAACTAGTCTTAGAATTTTGTACAGCACCACATGAGCACCACTTTTCACATTAAAAAGGAATCATTAAAATCGGTTCACCCAATCAAAAGTTCTGACTAACAACTCCAATAATACAGTCGAATTGAGAATCTCCTCCTTTTTTGAAATCGGTTAAAAAAAATTGTTTAGATAATATTTTGGTGTAGAATAAAACAAAGCAGCTGCAGCGTGTAAAACTATTACGCAGTTTTATAGCAATAACACGGCTGATTATATTATTTTTAGCTTACTACGGTATTTACTACGACTGATAAGATATACTATCACAGTGTTGTGAAAGTGTCGATACCATTATTTTTGTTGATAATCTGTGATACGGACGTACTTATATCATTAACAGATTATATTATGTATATCTGATAGATATGTACCTACTTCAATGCGAAAGTGTTTTACGTTTTTTTTTTCTCTTATGTCTTATTTGAAGTAGGTAATATTTACGTAGTTACTTAACCGTAGTATAAAGGTACTATGTAGTAACTGTTTATTAGTCTATGGTAATATGTATATTATCTGTGGTAATATGAAATATAAAAAAAAATTGCGAATTCTTTTTGTTTGTTTTTTTGAAGCTAAACTTTTATTAATTATTGACTATAAAGTTTAGGAACCTTTGCCTAACATCGATAAAAAACATTCACAGACACATGTTTAGACGGAGAAGATGTCCGTTATAAAAAACTTTATATTTAGGTATATTTAGGTACACGTGCAATGTGCATATTTCTGTAAAATGTGTATATTTCTGGAAGTATAAAATTAAATTATATTTAAATGTGATTGGAGAAAATTAAAAATAGCAGGTTTAGGTATTTACAAAATATTGTTTATAGATGACGATACTGTATTTAGTGTTTATTATAAGGAACCCTTATTATAATAAAACTCTAATATGTACATTATTTTTGAAAGTAATTTCAGCAGATTAATTTTTTCATAATGTAGAGTACAATCCATTTATTTATCCTGTCATAATTACACAACAATCCTCCAACTCTTACAAAATAATTCCCTGGTTTTTATAGGAAACTTGCAATACGGAAAAATACACATTTCTGTTACATAATTATACACAGGATCACACCACGCACTTGTGGTAAGAAAATCTTATGATGCGGAATAAAACCATGCGGGAAAAAACGTGCAGCGAAAAGCAGAGTATCTTTTCTAAGGTATATTATATTGAAATACTAGCGACCCGCCCCGGCTTCGCACGGGTGCAATGCTGATACTAAATACACTACAGAAAAACTGTGAACGTTTTATATAAAAACATAGCGGCCCGGCCGGCCGGTACCGCCGCAAACGCTACGTCCCGCAATTTTTAAATCTGTAATATCTTCGATAATATTCACTTAAATCATACGGTGTAAAGGGCCATATAGATCTATATTAAATGAACAATGTATTCAAGGTATTTAATTGGTTAAGGATTAATGCTGTATTGGTTAAAATCGCTTCGAAAATTAGCCATTATTTGTCGTAAAAAGTAAATGACAAAAAAAAAGTTATTGTGGGTTATCCATAAGAGATAGACATATACCATCACGGACTTGTACTTGACTTGTGTTGACTTGTAGACCTTTTCAATGTGTATAATGCTTAGTACATTATTTTGATAAAACTCGTAGGGTTCAGCCTGCGTTTGCAATGTAAGCGGAAAAAATGTAATTTTTTACGACATCACATTAGAAACCTCAAAAATAACAGTACTTCTCCACTATTTAATGGATGTTATTATACATATAAACCTTCCTCTTGAATCACTCTATCTATTAAAAAAAACCGCATCAAAATCCGTTGCGTAGTTTCAAAGATTTAAGCGTACAAAGGGACATAGGGACAGAGAAAGCGACTTTGTTTTATACTATGTAGTGATATGAAGGGGTTATGAACACATGAAATTTTATTTCTCCTTATGAAGCACTCAGTAGTGTTCATTGTTATTACTTTTTTTTTTTTTTTTTTTTTTTTTAATCTTTATTTAATACGAGAGTTTGATCATACTTGATCATGTCACTCTCAAAAATAAAATCAAAACATATCAAAACAGATTAAACATAACAAAACAGATTAAACATAACAAAACAGATTAAACATAACAAAACAGATTATTCTAACAGTAAAGCATAATAATTATCTACCGTCTACTTAAACCTAAGGATACAATTTTAATTAATTTTCTTGCTTCATTTGAGGTCGGACAAGCTAAGATCATTTAATACTGCAATATGAATAGAACAATCTTAGGTTTTAAGCTTTGACAATTCCATTGAATAACGTTTAATTTTAAATAACAATTTTTATCCATTGCTAAACTTAAATACACTATCTATAATGTTCTTAACTAACGGCCAATCTGATATGTTCTCTACCATCAAAAGTATAATCCATTCAATGCATGTTTTTATCAATTTACTTATTTTAGCTTGCCAACTAAGTTTATTCAAAAATACTATGTCTTTCAGTTTCAATAACAACTCGCTAAAGTTAATTCTATCACTAGATGCCGCCGCCTGATCATCTGGTTTTTCGTCTATAATTTCTTGTTCCGATGCCGATGATGAAAAATCCCAATCCAATACCGAATTCTTTTGAAAATTATTTCTGGTTTTTATTCTTCTCTTTTTAGGTACAGCTTTCTCTTGTTTTTGTGCGTGAATTTCAACTTTTGTTTTAACAATATCAGCATAAGAAGGAGTATTGTCGGAAACTTTAATCGGTGTTGAAAATATATTAGAATTTAAATCAGGTGGAGGATCTTCCGATTCTTTTTCGGGTTCAATCGCTGTTTCGGGCGCAACGTAAAGCGTGAGAGCTTTTCTATAAGTGCAACTGAAATCTGCCATTATGTCACGTATTTTATGTTCTTTAATGTACCTCGGACAAGTTTTAGAAAGCGCCATATGCTTACCACCGCAATTAATGCATTTGAACTCCATTGTATCGCAATTGGCGTGATATCCACCGCATTTAGGGCATACTACTTTCGACGACGGGCACCTTTTAATCGTGTGACCTAGTCTCCAGCACTTTCGGCACTGTGAAACCGAGTGTATGTATTTTTCTACATCTACCCTCAAACCGTCTACATAAACGCAGGGGGGTCTATACGATCCTTTAAAACATAAACGAATGGTCTCGCAAAGTTCCCAATTGTCTCCTTCTCTCCGCCTACATCTCTGAACAGACACTAACTGGGCTGGATAATCACATTGTACTCGGCTTTTTATTTCTTCATCATTTAGTTTCAGTTCAACATTTCGTATCACTCCATATGTATAGCTAACTTCCATGGCATGTTGTACTTTAAAGCCCTTTTCTTGTAGATACGTTGATGATAATACTTTATCAGCATGGGAATGTTCGTTAAATTCAATGCGAATACGATATGGATTCAGATATTTAATTCTTATTACATTAGATATATTCAGCTCTTTAAACAACTTAGCCAGTTCGAATTGCTTCGGCATTTTATCTGGGTGGGATACATAGACTTCAATTTTCTCATTATTGGTATTTCTCTGCTTTTTTTCCTTCCCTTTTACAACTTGCCACTCATTCTCATCCTTTTCTCTCTCCCTTTTCCTCTCTCGTCGAACTCCCATAATACCATCATCTTCGATATCATCAGATTTTTTACAAAATTCTATAGCCGTCTCCATACTTTCGTCCCGCAAAATATCACTATCATTACCATCAATAAAGTCTTTCCTAGAAACCGTTTCTTCATATTCACTCACACACACACTGTTACTGTCCGCATGCGACATGCTGGCGCCGTGCGCTGTGCACCGTCACGCTCGAGCGCGTCCGTGTTTATAAACAAAAGAATATCCCGCAGAGAAAACTAGACGCGACCACTCGCACGAACGCCGCGACGAGACTATACTTTTTTTTTTTTTTTTTTTTTGTATTTGCGTTTCTTCATTTTCAATTTTACTTTGTAAGTAAAATTGCATGAAGTGTGAGAAGTGTAGTGAATTTTTACCTTCTTTAAATTGTTCATTATTTTTGTTTACTTTAAATAAATGTTCAAGTATTTTCATTTTTATAGATGAACAGGGAATCGAAGCCGGAGCCATCATAAGTTACCGTATATTAATAAACAATACGACAACAGTGATGATTTTCAATTTAAATAGGTTCCAACCAAGAAATTATTATCTAAATTTAATGGCTCCTTGAAGTATTATTAAACGATGCTTTATTACAAACCGAGTCCATTGTTTGAGACGTCCTCAACGCGGCCTCTGTGAAAAATGGCGCCGAGAAAATGAGACGCCCACAAAAACACATCATAATAAAAACACGAACAAAAAACCAAACATTTCGACAATATGAAATATTCAAACATGGCAGATCGGTTACAACTTACAATGGATAGCGTGCAAGTTAGCATTAGCCGAATATATTTAATAGCGCCGAGGCTGGAACAAATTACATACAAATTATGTACTACACAACTTGGTTGCATAATACTTGAAGAAAAAATTTGGTCGGTGAGATCACGCGACCTTCGGATTTCGCCGCAGATTTTGAAGTGCCCGCTAACAATTAATTTTATTTTCTTTTTCCTAGTAACACGGACGGACGACGAATAATGTCAACACTCATCCTGCTCTAAATATTTTTATTAATGTTTCACAGCGTAATTAAAAGTAGAAGTCGGGCACAAAGCAAGTTCATTCATTTTCAACACATTTTTAGCTTCTTAAATAGATGATTTTGATATAATTACAAGTTATCTACTTAGAGTCTTCTCTTTTGACTGTTGTGAGTTATTTAAGTTGTTTTGAGGTGTTATACTAATTCAGGAGCCTATAGATTCATATTATACAAGCTGTACACCTATTTATAATGTTAATAAAGTTTTATTATTATTTATTTTTTATTGTATTTTATTATCGAACTTAAATTTTATTAAGCCTTAAATTAAAAATAAATTGATTTTACTATTAAATTACATATACGATTCATATATATTGAAAGTGTAAAATTGTTAGCACAGAATGCATTAGTATGCAATAATTATCCGATGTTTTGCTTACATTTTAAACCCATATAAGTTTCTTATTTACAATTTATCTCAGCATTCTTTGAACTTGACACCTTAGGTGGCGTCCACAATGACACAGAAAACAATCTTAATATAACATTATAATAGAAAGAAGAGTTTTAGAATTGAATTGAACTGAAAATTTCAATCTTCAAATTATATTCTATACAATAAACTATAAAATTATATATTTTGTATGAATTTGTACCTGAATCCGATAAAAATTATCTAGATGTTTCAATACTTACTTACATATCATTTACTAGCTGTTCCCCGCGGTTTCACCCGCATTGCTCCGCTATAACTGTTCGTCTTAGCGTGATTATAATTATATAGCCTATAGCCTTCCTCGATAAATGAGCTATCTAACACCGAAAGAATTTTTCAAATCGGACCAGTAGTTCCCGAGATTAGCTCGTTCAAACAAACAAACAATCATACAAACAAACAAACTCTTCAGCTTTATAATATTATTAGTATAGATGTGTATAATTAATGTATCCAATCAGTATTGAAAAACTCAGCTTCCGACAGCTTTCCCGAGTCTCATTATTTGCCTGGGTCTGAACAGGGATACCTACTTCATATTACACACTGAAAAATATATTAGTATAATCGATACTATAAAGTGGTAATACATATTATATTGTATCCATATTTACGATTCAATGTGTCCTAACCTTTACAGATTTTCACGAAACCCGTTTTCTAAGTATATTGACGCTCGTTCATTTCCTTGAATAGAAACTTTATTTACATACATAATTTATTAAGTACTTGCAATATTACGAGTAATAAACCTACCATTACTTACCAGTTTATACTTGATTTTAATGGCTGCAAAAGAAAAAGGTCACTTTAACAAAGTCTATAGCTATAAAATATACAGGGTGTCCCACTATTGGTATACTAAGCGCGAAGGAACTTGTAGTTTTGCATACACTGATCACGAAAAAAACACTTAAACAACAAAATTACGTCAAACATTTTTTGCTAAATTTTTCCTGAAAATCCATGTTTTCTTCTCTAGCTTCGCGCAGCCGGCATATACCGCTTCGCTACTGTGAGCATTTGGTCTACGAAAACATAATCTTAAACGATAGCTCACGTGCTGGTGGCAAAGTTGGGCAGGTTGCTTTTTATGGGTGTACTGTACACATAGAGTTTTAAAAATTCATCTATTTGAAAAAAAAATGTCTGGAATTTTATAAGTATTTCTTACGAACTCAGCGTATGCAAAACTACAACCTCCTTTGTGTTTAGTATACCAACAGTGGGTCACCCTGTATACGTGTACATATTGAACAGAAATAATTTTTAGCTTTTCTAAATAAAAAAATGTCTCATAATTAAAACAGTTTGTGCTAAAATTGCGAAATAAAATCATCGAAAGAACAAATTAAGCCAAAAAGGATTTCTTCTAAAAATTAAAATACATGTAACAAACATATAAATTAAAAACATATATTATAATATCTCTTAATTGAAATCTTATCGACATGACCATAATATTTTAAAACAGATCTTCATTTCCTATTTTCAAATTAATGAATGTTATATCTCAAAGTAGGTAGGTATTACTTACATCTAGTTCGTCTAAGTATAATATTTATTCAAAAACTTTATCAGTTCACTAAAATTTTATATGTTACCTACATATAAAATTTTAACTACATATTTCCCATATAACAAGAGCATGTGTCAAAAGTGAAACTAGTTTGGCAAGATTCAAAGATATGTACCATAATCGCTGCCTTTTATTACAATTTATACTTTCTAAAGGTTTATAAATAAATTCAAAGTAATACATTTATTGTTAAAACATTTAATAACATTCTATAATGTAGCGTGTAATGAAACATCACAAGTGTGACGAATTTTAATGTGACAGTTTGAGTTCTGAGGCTTAAATCTCATTTGCTAATTTATAACCTTGCCAAATAAATGTTTGAAAGATTTTATTCGACAAATAAAATATTCTTGTATTTTAAATTGTTAAAATCTCTTAATTCGTGAAATTATAATATATCAATTTTATCTGTTCTGTTTCTCCATTGTATATTTCAAGTAAAAAATGTAAACACAGCTGTTATAAAATATCTATTTGTTACAGTCAAATTCTGAAACACAATCTCTTCGCGGAAGCACTGGTTTATCTTAGGTTTGGCAAAAGCCATCGGGCAATCCTCGAAATACATTTGTATTTCACCCTTTGACTGAAGTCAGCAGCAGTCTCGGGCGTAGGCGAACGCAGCATAGGCATCGCACGCGCATTGTATATTACATTTATTTGGGCTTTAACAAAGTCATTATGCCAGACTAGTCCAGAGGTTTGACCAGTCCAACCTAGGAGTGCCCGAGCTTCGGGGTTTGACTGTAACATATTGATCCATTGAAATGTTACATTTTTTAGGCCTGACCTTGAGTTTTTTAGAGGACGCAATTTTATTTTTTT
>CAJQZM010024936.1:0-16982 GCA_907164665.1 Colias nastes
GCGTCGGTATGGCGGGCTGTAAGTCACACCGGAAAAGTATGGCATGACACTACCGCCTACTTCTTTTTTATGGGCTATCGGTAAATTCTAAAATTTTTGTATTACAAATTGTTTGACTTCGCTATTTTTCCGACGAGTTCGACTAACGCCCACGCGACTAAGCCGCCGGTACCAGTGTTCACACCATCGTTTTTCTTTTTGTCATTGCGTACTAAGACCCCTGTAGAACCGCCATCCTGTTACAAATGACTCGAAATTTTGTGTCAATATCTCCCGGTCTAGTAGTTTAATTGTTAAATTTTGTATTTGTTGATTGTTGTTATTATTTGTATTGTTATAATATTTGTTGAAGTGTTTAATTTGTGTGTAAGTGTTGTAACTTTATATTGTTAATTCAAAATGGCTCCAGTGTTAAAACATGGTCGAGGCAAGCCTTTGACTTCTCAAACTAAAGAATTAAACTTTAAATGTCGTTTCTTTTTCAGGTTAGTAAATTTTTCATTTTAGTAACATTGTTAGTGTAAAAGTTATACGTATGTTAAATGTGCAAATATTAAAATAAAGTCTCATCTTTTTCAGAGGAGAAACACATATAGTTTAATTTAAAATCCCTTATATATAGGTATATAAAATAAAAACTAAAAATGAAATGTTGTTTTATTTCATTTGCTGACCATACACTACTACAAACGCAAAAATTTCTCCAAGCTAATTTACCTGTATTATGTTTTACGTCAAGAAACGTGACATTACTACGTAAAAGACAATTATATGTGTTGAATACGTAATTAAATATTTAATTGTGCATATTTTTCTTGTACTGTAGATTGTTTTTTACGATTCCGATAATGATAAAATTATACTGATCTGAAGATAGTTGTTTAACACGCGATATTATTTGCATAGTTTTTCAACTAACATAAAACAATCGTCAAGAGGATAATTAGGTATTAATGTTAATCGTTCAAGTCTCGTATAGCTAATAGTAGCAGTTTCAAACAATCTTAAAACAACTACTTATACAAAATATTATTTATTTATGACGTAAAGTCACTATTATAATAATATTATTGAAACGTAGGTTTGCAACAGCTCGTAACGTAACTCAGAAAAAATCGGTAAGGACTAAGGTCTTAAATTTTACCAATTTTACCATTTAAACCAGCAAACAGTTATACCAACACGGTCGGTTTATATTTCTATTGCATATTGTATTCTTTCGAATTATTTCGGAGCTACAAATACCACAGACAAATTCAAAGACAATAGACACACCTCTTGGGTTATGCACAGGCTTTGCACAGGGTTATGAATTAAAAATAAAACATACATCCGGTTGCTTGGACAGTGAGTATCTTGCTTCCCCATCAGAGGAATTGGCAACAAAACCACCGTCGTACGAGTCCACGAAGCCAAACGGTCCGTAGTCCATCGTCAGCCCTAGGAGACTCATGTTATCTGTGTTCAACAGTCCGTGTGTGAATCCTAAACCTATAATGTAAGGTATATGAAGAAATTACAATTTAATTACTTAATTGTAATCTAAAGTAAATGTAGGGTTCGATAGGATTCCAAAAGCCCCTAAAAACCTCTAGTGGAAGTTCAAAATCAACCATACAATTCAAACATAGTTGAAATAAAATTAAACATGTAAAAAAGACCGTGTGTACCACACACACGTGTCAGAAGCGAAACTTCTCTGGCAAGATTCAAATATAGCAAAATGCTACACAAGAGCATTTTGCTATATTATATTTGCATAGACAGCCATGAACGTCACCTTCTCCGACCAATAAAAAAGTACTTCTCATCTTACCTTGCCATTTCGCAACCAAATCAAGTGTCTTGTGTGCAATTTCAGAGAATAATCTTATGAATCTATTTTCATCCGTTAGCTGTATGTCGGGGTAATATTCCTGAAAGAAACATTACAAAATAGATACCACTAGCTTTCCGCCCGCGGCTTCGCCGGTCGCCCGCTTTTTGAAAGAAAAACCCGCATAGTTCCCGTTCCCGTGGGATTTCCGGGATGAAACCTATCCTATGTGTTAATCCAAGTTACCCTCTATATGTGTGCTAAATTTCATTGTAATCGGTTCAGTAGTATTTGCGTGAAAGAGTAACAAACACACACACACGCACATCCTCACAAACTTTCGCATTTATAATATTAGTAGGATTAGTCTGTGGTAGGATTTAAATCGAGCAAACAATATATTACAAGAAGGAACTCTAGCTCGTATTTAGCGTCTAAGGCCGAGATTCATAGATCGCACTTTAACTTTACTTTGATGGAAAGATCTACTTTCACCCAAAAATATATTTCTTAAGATAGATTTTTTAATGTTAAATTATATATATATATATATATTTAAAATAAAAATAACAGTACCTATATTGCGCCCAGTCTATAGTTGACTATACGTACGACAATAGTACTTACTTACTTACGTTATGACTCTTACCTTGATCACAAAATCGGCCAGCTGTTTTAAGGTGGGCAATTCTCCATTCCTAGATAGAATTTCGAAAGAACCAAAACGGAACCAACTGGGTGACAAACGTAATAGCACCGCCGCTTTTTCGCGGCGAGGCGAATTCGTGTAGAACACGTCTCGAATAATTGTCTCGTCACTCACTAAAAATAATAATTTTTTTTATCATTTATCTTTCGACTTTTGACCGCCTCTTTGGTACAGTGAATAACGCGTGGAGACGAAGAAAAAAAATGTCTCTGTCTGGCAGGACACAGAAGGCTAGCTAAAGGTCACTGGGCACCATAGTATGAAAACTATACCCACGCTGTACAGAAATGAAATAGGGTGGAATAGACAGAGTAATGTCTCTAGTTTACGATAGTATGGGTCGCATTAATGTGGGTACTGTCAGTCAGGAATAAAAAAAAAATGTATTATCCAAGTCTATATATTTTTTATTAATAATTATCTTTTTAATTACATATTATTAATAACTTTTCATTATTTTGCGTCATCAATTATTACTGTTAATCAAATATTAATGTAGGGACTATGGAAAAAAAACTAAGTACTTAAAAATAAACTTTTATTTTATGATTTATTCAATGTGGTCAATGTCTAGAGGTACAATTATTGTATCATCTAAAAAGGCCGCCGGTGCATCTATTTGTCCTTGATGTCTGGCGGTGAAAAAAAAAAAAAAAAAAAACGGTGTCCGATTGCTAGCAAGTCGCTGAAAGTCATCGAATTTTTGGAGGCGTTCAGCAGATAATTCGCAATCGATAATTAGCGATTAGTCTGGTCGAATGTACCCAGTGATTCAATTCATAATTGAGGATGTCGTGTAAGGA
This sequence comes from Colias nastes, assembly GCA_907164665.1. Taxonomy (NCBI): domain Eukaryota; kingdom Metazoa; phylum Arthropoda; class Insecta; order Lepidoptera; family Pieridae; genus Colias; species Colias nastes. The sequence goes on from CAJQZM010024936.1 coordinate 3,329, forward strand.
TATCTCACAAAAACATAGATTTTTTATTGTACTGTAACTTTTTACTCCCATAGTATATAAAGAAAAATAATATATTTTATTGAAAGTGGGGTTTCACTTAACAATTAAAACCTAGTTTGGTTTTTGTACGCGCATTTCACAAAACGGGTCAGATTGTGCCCAATGTCCTTTTGACCATTGTGTGATCCTTATTTATAACAAATCAATCATCATCACATGTGATAAAATATGGTAACCACCACTCAAGCTTCACTAGTAGTATAGTAATAGTAACAATAAGACCTAGTTAAAAGGATATATTACCAACTAAAGCAGCTGATCGTATAGTCGGTATACCAAGATGGTGACACGCTTCTGAAGCGATCATTTCTCGTATACACGACCGTAACACAGCTCGTCCGTCATAAACACGGGAATATGGAGTTGGACCAGATCCCTTTAATTGGACCTGCCAACGTTGTCCCGCTCTGTACAGTGAGAAAAATTGAATAAAATATTTTTAATAGATTTTATATTTAATTAAAATCCAACTAAGTCTATAAAGGTAAAGATTTAATACAGTGGTACTACATGTATTTCATGAAAATCATAAAATGAAGGGATAGGGTATTTTTAACGTAATTTTTTGTAACGACTATAAAATGTAAGGTGGGTAAAGTTGCATTTTAGAATTAAAGTATGACTGGTTTACGAATGGGATATAATAGATGACATTGATAAGATTGATTATGGACAGATGTGAAAGTATTAAATTTTAATTAATATTATTACCTATTGACATATTCACCCAAGATATTAGCTCTTCCGTCACCTAACTGGCCAACCCACAATCCATATTGATGGCCACCGTATCTAAAATGATGTAATGTTTATTATTCCCACACATAATAGCAAGTATTGTATATCTTCTGTATTAATTTTGTACATATAACAGCCAAGTTTCATCAAAATCTGTTGAAATTGAAAGTGTAACATTTATACGTCGATACACTTTTAAATCGGTATTAATAGGTTTTTTGTAAGTACATCTAACGGTTTATTTGGATGAATTATTTTGAGTCATGATGATGCTGACGATGTGGTAGTTTCAGGATACAGGCACAGGATCAAAAAGGTTTATCGTGCGAAAAGTAAGAATGTGTAGAACTCGTAAATAGATATAAACCAGGAAGAAAAAAAAGACGAATAAAATATGCTCCAAGACTTTTGTAAATACAGCCATAGGTTACCTATGAGCGACTGGTAAAGCACCATAGGGCAGTTTCTTGCCGGCGACAAATTCAACGAATTCCTCACGAGTCGTTATTTCAATGTCCATATCTAGAATATTGTTCAATGCATCCTCAGACACACAAACGAGGCGCACGTTTCGTTCCAATGGGCGTGGGGTCACCTGTAATTTATTATGGAGAGCTTTTAAATACAGATAAATGTTTTACAGAAATATTACGGTCTATTTCTGGCTTGCTATAATATGTTAGGTACAAGCTTATTACAAGTTATTGTATAGGAAGTTTACTAAACGAGTTACATTGCAGGTTTGTGTAGTAGGTTATAATTATTATTTATATCTACCTCGGAATAAACTACGTTTCTGATATTAGCTACAACTTGATCATGGTTCTCATCGATAGGCAATAAAATGTATTTTGGATACTGACTAAATCTCCAGTCGGTTAAATTTTTTAAAAGTTTCGTAGATTCACCCTCCATTTTCATTGTGATTATTCAGATCCACGATGGATTTGTGGTATTGAAAATTAAAATATTGTAATAAATTAAAACTAATGACGTGTTCTATCTAAAAATAATGACATTAATTTATTTATGTGTGATTTATGTTATCAGATGAATTATTGCAATATTTATTAGTTTCCTATTATGTATATTATTATAGAAATTAAATTGAAGGTATTTTATTACGATAAAATAAAATATCATGCCAAATTACACCATTTAAATCTAGATAAAAATCAACAATACGTAAGACGTATTCTAAAAATAATTATCTTAATAAAAATATTTAATAGAAATATAGTTGCCATAGCGCGATCGCACCACTACCTACGCGACGGATGTAAACGCGTTTGACACTTGACATTGACAGTGACAGTTGCAAAACAAAAAAAAAATTACTTAACCTAAATCTTGGCCACATCTTGTTTTCAAGCAAAACTAGGTTATATATACCGTTATAATTTATGAATTATTCTCAACCTACCAGTTTCTCGTTTGAATATGGTGTACACGGTAGAATATATTAAAGAAAAGTTAACAAAGGAGCTGAACGCGGTTCATGTTGTAAGTACGAACTGTCAAAATATCGTATACACGTCTGCATTTAGGTTGTTTTGTCGCTTTAAATAATGTTAAAACCATTGAATATTCAGTTAGAACAATAGAGAAATCGCCATGAGTAAACGCGCAGATCCGGATAAGTTTACAGTAACGAAAGACGCGTTGCTTCCCGGTTTATTTTTCGCACTTTTGATACGATGGTGCGTTGCGGCTTATCCGTATTCCGGTTACAAAAAGCCTCCGATGTATGGTGACTACGAGGCGCAGCGTCACTGGCAAGAAATAACAGTGCAAACAGCCGTGATAAATTGGTATAGAAATACGACGCACAATGATCTTCAGTATTGGGGGTTAGACTATCCCCCGTTGACGGCGTATCACAGTTTTCTCATGGGATTAATTGCTGACTGGATTGATCCAGAGTCTGTACGACTATTCGCATCGAGAGGCTACGAAAGCGACGGTCATAAAACTTTCATGAGATGGACTGTATTCTTGAGTGATTTATATTTTTATGTCACAGCAGTGTTGTGTCTCTGCATAGACGCGGAGAGAATCAAGCCAAAGGATGACAAGAATGTGTTTAAAAGAGCTGATATATCTACTATACTATTTCTATTGTACCCTGGTATAATACTTATTGATCACGGACATTTTCAATACAATTGTATTTCTTTAGGTTTATTTTTGTGGGCGACATTCTTCATTATAGCTATAGAAAATGATACTTTAGCGACAATATTCTTTGTGTTAGCTCTCAACTACAAGCAAATGGAATTGTACCATGCTTTTCCGTTTTTCTTTTATTTATTAAGAAAATGTTTTATGGGCGTGCCAAAGAGGAGTTGGAAGCTGCATATTCTAAGTAGATTTAATAAACTGGCTATAGCTGTTATATCATGCTTCATAATTATATGGTGTCCGTTCATAACATCCTGGGATAACATGCTTCCGGTCATCCAAAGACTGTTTCCGTTCAAAAGAGGAGTATTTGAGGACAAAGTATCTAATTTCTGGTGTACAGTTAATGTGTTCATAAAACTAAAGAATGTGTATACCAACGATGAAATGGTTAAAATGTGTTTCTTAACTACGCTAATGGCATCAATGCCATCATGTTTGGATCTATTTTTTAGGATAAACCGTAAGAAGTTTGTTTTATCACTTATCAATGTGTCGTTAGCTTTCTTTCTATTTTCCTTTCAAGTACATGAAAAGACAATTCTGCTTGCAGCGATTCCTGTCGCTTTGCACCTACCAAATGATCCGTTTATGTGCTTTTGGTTCCTATTAGTGTCAACTTTCAGTATGCTGCCTTTGTTACTTAAAGATCAACTATTAATACCATTCATTGCAACATCCCTAATATACATTTCATTTTACAGTATAGCATTGAAGTTGGCCAAACCAAACTCATGGTTCCTATCGTTTGTAAATGCGAGTTGTGTGTATAAAATTGCCAATCCGAACACCAAGCATAATTCTGTTTTACTAAAATTATTTACGACTTTATTATTCTTATCGTTACAAGGCATGTTTTGGCTGTTATTGGGTGCATTATTCGTTAAACCACCGGAACGATATCCAGATCTCTTCCCGTTGCTAATATCGATGTTTTCGTGTTTCCACTTTATATTTTTCTTTGTATACTTCATGCATCAGCAAATCTCGTTGCCAACTGATCTGCCAATCAAATTGAAGCCAAAGAAAAATAATTAGTTATTTAGTGTAGTGTCAAACATTCCAAAATAAACGTTTGTGGAGTAGACATGGTTATTTTATTCTCATTATACCTTTAAATTAAAAACGGGCATAGCTTGTCACTCTGAAACATATTAAGGTATGTATGTATATCTTAGCTATTTTTTTATAAACTGTGTGGTAAGAAAGCATTTTATGCTTATTAAATATGAAAAGTTATTGACAGAATTAATTTTAACGAACATCTTTCACAACCTTATATATCGCGAGAACGAGATGTCTGCTCATCAGTCATTACATATTTAGTAGCAATAGGAATATAAGATACTAGCTTCCGCCCACGACTTTGTACGTGCATCCCCGTTCCCGCAAGAATTTCGGGAAATCCTTTCTTAGCGCATGCCTACGTCCTAACATCTACCTGCATGCCAAATTTCAGCCCGATACGTCCAGTGGTTTGGGCTGTGCGTTGATAGATCACTATATCAGTCACCTTTGAGTTTTATATATATAGATGATGTCCATGTAACCTATGTTTCAAGTTAGATCAAACTGCACACGAGGTGCAAATCAAATTTGAAATCGGTTCAGTAGTTTAGGAGACCATCTCGGACAAACAACGTGACACGTAATTTATAAATAAATATATAAAGACATTTAGATTTATGAATATAATTTTTACTTGCAGGAAGTCGTCGATGAGAGTGACGGCTGCGGGGCTAAGTTCTCCGTCGTGATCGTGTCTGATAAGTTCCAGGGGAAACCGCTGTTGGCGCGGCATAGGTGAATCCTACTTATTACTAATATTATAAATGCGAAAGTTTGTGAGGATGGATGTTTGGTACTCTTTCACGCAAATACAACAGAACCGATTACAATGAAATTTGAAATGTAGGTAGCTGAAGACCCAGAATAAGACATAGGCTATTTTTTTTTAAACGTGGGCGAAGCCACGAGCGAAAATCTAGTCTTATCTATTTTTATCACGCTTAAAATAATACATAATAGAATAGAAAACACTTTATTGTACAATGCTCACAAAAATAACATTTACAGATAGGTAGGTAACTTAAATGTACAATTTGGCGGCCTTATCGCTTCAAAGCGATTTCTTCCAGGCATCCTTGCTATATTTCTATCACACTTTTACTAGCTTCATCTGTATGTTTTTATGTAACTCGCTCCTTTTGTGTGTAAAACTACGGGGCACAGCTAGTATAAATCGAATAAGTCGTATAAATTAACGCAGACAATGCTCCTGTAGTAGTCACAAGAATAAAATTGCGTGACAACGAAAATACAATATAAAAAACGTTATAGAGCTATAAAATCATGCAAAACGCAAATTTTTTAATGTTTTTGTTCAAACACATAGCATAGTCGTGCAAAAATTGTAAATATTAAACCGGCTACTCACAACCTGCCGCAGGGGCAATATTGGAACAATCTCGGTTGCACGACGGTCGGAGCAATTTCAGCTGTTCTCTAAATTGCCCCTGCTTGCCTATACACATAACAATAATTAAGGAACCAATTAAGTCCAATTCCAATATTGCCCCTGCTGCAGGTATGTGAGTAGCCGCTTTTACAAAATCATTTCATTCTATAAATAGAACTGTTAAATAATTAATTCAAACACCATGTTTTAGCTTCACTTAGCTTTATTAGAGAAAATAACAGTTTACACTTTTACATAATAATTAACATTGCTAACCGGCATCTGCCATCTTGCCTACTCGAATACAATACAGTGTTGCCAATATAAATGTACACATATTCCAACAAGAACATTGCAGAATTTAAAAACGGAATGTAGAATAAAAATTTAAAATTCAAATTTCAGGCTCGTCAATTCAGTTTTAGAAGAGGAGTTGAAGACAATACACGCGTTCAGTCAGAAAACGCTCACAGTGGAACAATGGAAGAAGTGATTTAATATATATGTAAATTGTAACGATCTGCTGTTTTATTGTCCCGTAGTTAGATATGGATCGGTATTGTGTTAGATTATCTGCGCCCGGAAAGGTTATATTGCACGGGGAACATTCTGTGGTGTTTGGAAAAACGGCTATCGCTGTAAGTTTGGGGCTGCGTACGTCGATTCGTGTGCAGGTAATGTTTTAATTTAATGGGTAATAGGTAAATGGTGAAGAAGGTTGAACATAAGAAAAAAACTGTACCTAAATGATTCAAAATCATTGCATTTTATAAATAGCAAATTATTGCAGAATTTAAATGCATAATTAAGAAAAACATAAAACATTATTTATTTGTTAAATCAAAAGAAACAAAAAAAAAAGACCGTGTGTGCCGAGCACACGTGTCAGAAGTGAAACTTCTTTGGTAATTCAAATAAACCAAGATAGTCGCCTTATTCCATGACGTGACGGTATTGCCATGACTTTGTAATTTTATTCTCAACGAAAGAAAGAAGTTTCACTTCACAAAACATGGTAAAAGTCCGATAGGGAAAGGAAAATTGCAGTGTGCGTATCTTTTTTATAATTTGTAGCTATGAAGTTGATATATCAATTAAATATTATCTTTTTTTAGTTTATCTTATCACGTTTCAGTGTATTACCGAAACTAATTGCTCTAGCCTCTAATTTCGAGAATTTCAACAATTTTATGGTGTACTTGACACAACGCGGTCTATCGAGAGTAGAACACACCCACAAAACTATGTTCTATAATAATTGAATTATCTTTTAGTATTTGGTTTTAAATTTTAATACTAGGTACTTACAAAAAAGTAAAAACATTCAAAGATTTTAATCTTACTCATTGAAGGTTTATTTTTTTGAAGTTAAACTTCTTTATCGGGGTTGGAAAAAAATGTAGTGTAACATTTTTTCGTTACGCGTGACATTTTTCCGTTACGCGCCATCTTTTTCTTATCCCTACCACGCGTGATTCGACGTATTTCTGTAAAGTTGCATATAGTCAATTATTTTTTGAAAATTAAGGTCATAAAGAAGTTTCACTTCGTACGTGTGTACACTAATACACGCACACATTTTTTATCTAAGCGTCATCAATTGAAGTACTTGCTAGGTCAGAGTTGAAGTGTAATTAATTTCTAAAAACAGAAGTTAAATAATTAATATGTTGAGCTGTACAAGATGTATATTATGTAAAAAATTCCTTACCAATGTAAAACATGTTTGAACAGTAATAATATCAATAGATTTACGATTACATTTTACGATATGCTTCAACATATAAATAATATTTTTCAATATAAAAAAAATATTTCAGGAAATATCAGAACCAGTACTTAAAGTTAATCTACCAGCCGTTGGATTAAACGATGCCATTCCACTAGAACTGATTAACAAAGAATTATTAAAACAAACAACATTCCACATCGAAGCCCCAGAGACGCTCGAACACGAAGAACACCTAGCCAAAACTGAAAAATTCGTCGCACACATTTCAAATTTCGAACAGTTGACAAACGTCAAACAGAACGCGTTACGCGGCTTGTTCTATGTTGTCTTTGGTATTTTTGGCGGGAACGAGTTTGAAAATGGAATGGAGATAACTATTGTCTCTGATTTGACGATAGGCGCTGGGACTGGTAGTTCGGCGTCTTATGCAGTATGCTTGACTGGGGCTTTGTTGCAATTGGCTAAACTGAAGAAGGGGATAAAGGTTGACCAACTGAGTTTGGATGATAGGAAACTGATATCTAAATGGGCGTTTAATTGTGAAAGGATTACGCATGGAACTCCTTCAGGTAGGTTTTTGAAGGTATTTGAACTAATTCATTAGTTATTCATCTCATAAAAATGCGATATAGAATAGATAGTAGCCTCATCTGATTGACCTTTTCACATAGTCAAAATTATGGAAAAATATTTGAAGTTTTATTAAAAAATCCTCATTAACGCTGTTCACTTGTTTATGTATCTTTAATTTAATTATACCCACATTTCACAACAAAATACCAAACCAATACCAAATGGTGAAGGAATCGTGAAGAAACCGACATGTCGAAGAATCAAAAGTTCGACGATATGTGACATCCACCAACCCGCGCTTGGCCAGCGTGGTGGATTATGGCCGTATAGGCCAATACCTCATAGGAGGCTCCCCAGCAGTGGGGACTTATATTAGATGATGACATTTCAATCAATTAAATCTTCTCTTATTCTAATTAAATTTTCCAGGCATAGACAACACGACAGCTACCTTCGGCTCCCTAGTGTCGTTCCGTAAAGGCCACGAGCCGGATCTTCTAGATATAAAATTAGATTTACGCATATTACTGGTCTATTCATGCGTCAGTAGAGAAACCAAGGCATTAGCGGCCAATGTAAGGTCGCTGATGCAGAGGAACCAGCAAGCGGTGGATTGTGTTATGGACGCTATTGATCATATCGCGAAACGTGCTTTGGAGGTAAAGCATACACATATTTGATTTTTTTTATTTTTAAAATTAAAATAACGTTTAGGCGCCAGCTCAATAAAGCGATGCCATAGAGTGTAGACGGAGTATCCCACCTATCTAATTTCGCCTATTGTTTTTGATAGGAAAATTTAAATAATTTTTGTATGGAAGCAGAAATATTTCGTGCTTAATTGAAAATCAATTGCATTTAAAATTTAATACGAAACGAGTGTATAATTTTTGTCATAACAAATTCAATGTTGCCATAAATGCAATGACCAAAGGTGGACGAAATTCACCTTATTAATTATTCGTTAAATTTACTTAAAATGTTATTCTTTTTTACAGATTCTACAAAACCTATCGTCTAGTGATCACAATGGTGACATTGATGAACAATACCAACATTTAGCGGTAAGTTTAACACCATAATATTTATGTTATACTGTATGTGGGTATTTTGATATTTGTCTTTATTAATTCCCAACTGTTATTCAACCAAATAGAAATTACTATTTTTTCCTTATAACTTTTGTTTAATAAAACATAATAATATTCCATCATCATCATACTATTATTGTTACCACTGCATAGAAGGAAGGTTTGGCACTTGCTATGAGTTAGTACACACATCTTAATAAAAAATCGAATTTGTCTAACGGTTGTTGGCGATTCATTTCTATGTTATATGTAATATTATGTACATGAAAAAATATACTAACTAAATTCCAGGAGCTATGGAACATGAACCACTGTCTGCTCGCTTCGCTCGGCGTGTCGCACCCCGCACTGGAGAGTATTCGTGCGAGTGCACTGGCGCGCGGACTGGCCTGCAAGCTGACTGGCGCGGGTGGTGGGGGGTATGTTCAAGTATTACTTGCTTTCTGATATGTTACTAAAGTCCAGTCGCGGAGCAGGAAGAATTTCGTACAATGACCTCTTAACCTACTGACAGTGGTCACAAACATTTTTGAATGAAGTGCAGTTTACATGAAATATTTAGAGGAGAAAATGTTTTTTACTAAATTATTAAATAAATGTCCTTTATTCATTTAAAATACTTATTAGTTACATTTAAATTTTTTCAATAACCACGATATATTATACGATACGTCTTGTCGTCACTCAAGGTCAATAAAAAAACCACATGCAATCAAGAACAAACCTTACGCTCTCAGGTTAAAGGTTTACAATCCCTGAGGACGGCGGTCATTGCATCTGTGCGAGCAAGACACATTATATTTACGCGGGAGTGACAGTGACAGGTAATAACAGGTTAATGTACGAAATTCTTCCTAGTTCGCGTCCGGACTTTATCTATAATAGCGTTTATTTTTAAGAAAGAAAGTTTATTCAGTACCACAGTAAAAAAAAATTAAACACAAAGTTTTACTTTAGCCCAGACATACATACAGACAAACAGACAAAATTCTAAAAGCTTCTTTGCTTCGATATCGATTGAATATCACGCCCCAAGTATTCTTTTAAGTTTTAAAAAATATTCAATGTACCATTTTATTATATGTATATTTTGTTACAGATATGTAATAGTTTTAATACCGCCATCGACAAAGCAGAGTGTAGTGGAGGAATTAAGTCAAGAATTGTCTTCCAAAGGATTTGTGGTCACAGACACTAAGCTTGGAGGGCCTGGAGTCACTTTGGACTCCTGATAGGTGGAACCTCATAGGTATAGTTCTCATAGTTATATTTTGAATTTATAATAATAAAAGTTTTCCCTTTTTTCAATTTAACTTTTTTATATTAATTTAAATTCTTTAAAAAAAATCGTCAAATTATTTTGCATAGACGGCATTGCATACAAAGTTCTTATAAAAAATATTATTATAACAAGAAAAACGTTGAATTTATGGTGCTTTTTGATACCTATAGTCGTCCCTAGTCGACGTGAACTGCATAAAAATGCATGATTTCATATTTTGAGACACTTATGCAACATGGCAATTCAAAACATTCTTGCCGTCTAGGAACTGCTTAACTGTTTTGAGAACGCGTAACCAACGGTATAATATCTATATGAATATAATCAAGAATATTTTTTAGCCTGTTATGTTATTTGTAATTAAATGGACTCATGTAATTTTTTTGTTTCAGGGCATATCATGACAGGAGTGGTTTCGATTAAATTATTGAAAATTAGTTTAAAGAAGTAGTGAACGGGTTCCAATGAGTATTATATTTCTGTAGTGTAAAATAAATAAAACATTGGATAATTCTATTATGTTTTACTTAGTATTACATAACTACGCACATTCCCGCTATAAAACAATAATGTAATCAACTTGTAATCAATATGTAATAAATTATTGGATTGGTATGTATTGTTTCATTTATTACAATATTTTCCCTTTAATATTATACCCTACTAGCGACCCGCCCTGGCTTCGCACGGGTGAAATTCTGATATAAGCCGCGGCAATAAAGAAACGAATCTAAAATGGCGGCATTAATCATTTCGTCTCCCACTATATATCTGTCTTTAGTCACACTTATGAATTCGAACTGTCATATATTTAAGTATGGACCGCCATTTTAGATTTAATTCTTTATTGGCGCTTATACTAAACTAGCTGTGTTTTACTGTGCTCCTGTTGGTCGTAGCGAGATGATATATAGCCCTCCTCGATGAATGGGCTATCAAACACCGAAAGAATTTTTCAAATCGGACCAGTAGTTCCCGTGATTAGCGCGTTCAAACAAACAAACTCTTCAGCTTTATAATAGGTATTAGTATAGATTATACCCAGTACCGTCAAATACGCTACGTCCGGCCCGCAATTTTTAAATATATTATATCTTCAAACTCAAACGTTTATATATTCAATTAGATTTCTTCCAGAAGCACTTTTGAATCGTCATATTTTTAACATTTAGTTAAACTAACTACCACCTTCAAAAATGAAAAATAAAAAAATTTCTCGGCCTGGCAGGACACAGAAGGCTGATCACCTACTCGTCCCTAAAGAAAATCGATCAGCCAAAAATATTCAATTAAATCATATGCTGTATAGGGCTATAAAGATCTTTATTAGGTAACTCTTTCTATTTCTATTTCTATTAAATCAATCATGTATTTAATTTAATAAGGATTAATGCTGTAGGTATTGGTTAAAATCATAAAAAGTAAATGACAAAAAAAGATATTGTGGGATATCCATATGAGATAGCCATATTCCATCGAGGAGTCTTCTGTACTCTTTTCAATATGTACAATACGTCTTGTAGCTTGAACGCAATGGCTGTAGGGCTGTTTGTGTATGTACGGCGCCGGCGAGGCGGGGGAGAGTAACAGACCGTTCCTTTTCTTTCTAACTTCTTACTCATGCTCTTTCTTACCCGCTTCTCTCCTCACCACACATACCTACACCGCCCCACAGCCACTGCGGTCAAGCTATAGTACATTAAATTTGATAAATCTCATAGGGTTTCAGCCTGCGTTTGCAATGTAAGCGGAAAAAATGTTTACGACATGTGAAACCAAAGTACCAGTGTTTCTCCACTATTTTATGGATGTTATCATACATATAAGCCTTCCTCTTCAATCACTCTTGGTCCATTGAAAAGTTACATTTGGGGTTGCATTTTTTAGAGGACGCAATTTTATTTTTTTGATGTGTAGGGGTGGTCAGTGTGAAGCTATCACCAAGTTTGTGGGGTCGCCACCCTTGTCCCACGGCCGCCATCTTGAAAATAGCGGTTGATATGGTTTTTACGATATATCTCTTAAACTATTTACCTATTTGATAAAAAATAAAAATGTGTGCGTGTACTAGAGTACACACGTAAGAAGTGAAACTTCTTTATGACCTTATTTTTCAAAAAATAATTTACTATCTGTAGATTATAAAGAGGAAAACTTTGTTTGTTTGTTTGTTTGATCGATTGTAATGAATAGGCTCATAAACTACTGGACCGATTTTAAAAATTCTTTCACCATTCGAAAGCTACATTATCCACGAGTAATATAGGCTATATATTATTACGCTAAGACCAACAGGAGCATAGCCACGCGGGTGAAACCGCGCGGCACAGCTTGTATACAATATTACAGAAATACGTTAGTCTAACACGCTCGTCGCTTCGCTCCTCGCTACCTATATAAATATTTACACCAGCCGCTGCTGAAACTCGCTCGCTTCGCTCGCTCGGCTCGTACGGTAGTTCAAAAGTTAACCTAAGATGCTCGTCGCTTCGCTCCTCGCTACCTATTTGAATATTTACGCCGGCCACTGCCGCGACTCGCTCGCTCAGCTCGTGCGGTAGTTCAAAAGTCCAAGGGAGACGCCAAAAAATTCGAGTTATATAGAGTTTTCAACTTATAAGGATTTCGACTTAGGCGGATTTTGATTGGACATAAAGAGTTTGAGGTTTATTCTTATATAAATATTGAATTCACAAAATCATAATTGAACACCAATCAAGCAAACACGTGTTAACGTGAGTCATAGATTTATTATCGTATACTCCTAAAATGTTTTCTAAGAAACAATACTGTACTTACATTGTCGGCAAGTTCTTAAAGGCGGTAACTTATTTTTGTTCGAACAATAGAGGTAATAAATATAAATTCCTAATGTCGAAATCTTGAAACAGTCAGAAATTAATGACGCACATAGTATATACATATTATGACAGAGGTTAAGCTTAAATAACTTGAAAAATAAATAACATGATCTCGCCCACGTGTTGGTGTTTTAAAAAATTCAATCAAAAACTGAGGTTAACTTTAAATACAATTTTAGAAAAATAAATACCACAATCAACATTCAAGTATTAGAAAAAATTGATACCATAATTCCACCCACGTGTTAGTGTATTGAAAAATACAATCAAAAAGTGAGGTTAATCATAAATAACTTAGAAAAATAAATACCATTATTACACCTAAGTATTAGAAAAATAGATGTAATTACTTATTTACTTTTTTTAGAAATTCACTGGAATTAGAATTAAAACAAACCCTTTGATTTTGCTGATCACTTTAATATAACATGTATATAGTCACGAGTACGGCGTAACGCAAAAATGTCACGAGTACGGCGTAACGCAAAAATGTCACGCGCGCGGCGTAACGTAACGCAAAAATGTTACACAAAATTTTTGTCCACCCCCGATAAAGAAGTTTCACTTCAAAAATTGTTTACATTATTTGTTGCAAATTAAATACTCTACAACTTTGATCCTGCAACTTTTTGTCGTAGAACTATAAATAAAAAAGTTATAAGCGAAAATGTTCAGAAA